>JBBMHQ010026448.1:0-17314 GCA_037834295.1 Postelsia palmaeformis
CATGTTTTACAGTGTCGTTGCCAAACGACGCCAACCCAACCTATACAATACGGGGGGGGGGGGTAGAGTTGGATACGGATACTTATTTTTGGGCGCCCTCGTGGCAGCTGATCTGATGTTCCTTTGAACACAGTCGTCCCGGTTGCCGGTTAAAAAATATCCTCCACATAGAGGTGTAAATACTGGTAAGTTCACTCCTCACACGTCGCAGTACAAGAACCGGGTACCCGACCGGGTGGGGGGCGGTTGAGGCGGAACTGGAACCGGGTTCCCGGATTATCATATACTATTTGCTCCTCTTTCAGCGTTTGAGCGGCGGCGAATAAGGCGGACACGGGTATCTGGGTACCCGGGTACCCGAGTACACGGGTTACCATTCACTACTTGCTCCCCTTTTTGCGTCTGAGCGGCGGCGTGGTCAGGCGGACACCGGTACCCGGGTACCCGAGTTACCATACACTATGTTCTCCCCTCGTAGCTGTGAAGTAGTGGCGCGGTAGGCAAGGCAGGTATTTATAGGGGTATTCTCCATTCTCGGTCTGTAGTCTGCAGAGGCGAGAGGCGGGAGTCTAGAGGCACAGCCGCTGGAGTGCAAATCAACGTATACCCGAGTCTTGGGGCCTCCGTATAGAACAATTGACGGGTACCCGAGTACCCGGGGTACAAATACCTGCGGTTCTGTGAGTTGGACCGGGACGGCTCCGGTTCCGACGGTTCCGGCTACCCGCCACCGGGTACCCGGTTCTCAGCCAGACGGAGTGCAACTCTATCGCCGAAGTAACTCACCCGTGGACCTGGGAGGGCCACCAGTGGAATAGGCAAGCAGAAGGTGTGCTGAACCGTGATGCATCGGTTGCAGGACAGAAGACTCTCCGGGAATCTTTCGCTGCAGCATATGTCGCACTTTGCCTGCAACACACAAGAGTAGTACCAAAGCGAGTGCGAGAAAAGGTGAGAGCATCATCGATTGGATTTTGCAGCATCGACTGCCGACCGTCGTGCCCATCGCCTATCATCCACTATCTTCCGTACCAGAGAGTATATACCAGGTATATCGTACCTGGTACCTCGTATCTTGGAGGACAACGATATTTTCGAAATCTGATCTCAAGGTCAATGTGCTGGTATGACACAACAACTACTACTGCTGTAGTACTGATACAAAAACACGAAGAGATCTTGAGCAGATACAGCAGTAATTCATGCCAAGCGATGATGCGCATACGCCGCGACGAGTGCGTCGTAGATAATTCCGATCATCGTGGCAGACGGGCATACCTGGTATGTGACAGAAAAACTGCCGTCTCGGTAGACGAGGGTGCTATAATATGTCTTTATGGGAGAAACACTTGAAGTGTATACCTGTGGAACGTATACACGCGAGCTCAAAAGCGCAAAAGGTATCGGCTTCTGCGGCAAGGAGTGTACCTTGTCAGCTTCTGTCCGTCCGTTGGCATTATTGCCGCGCGAACTCATGCCTGATATTATCACAAGCACAAGGTGTGTCTGCTGTGGGATACCTGCCACCAAGCGTCGAGATCCGTGTACCAAGCTATGCCGAGAAGAGGAGTGGCATGGTTGGAGTTGACCACCTTGTAAAGGCCTTTACATATCAGGAAAAGGGGTTTGAGCAGGTCTGTTTTTCTGTTGACAGCATGCCATTTGTCCGTCACTTCGATTCGTCTCGGTGACGCGCTGACCACTGAAGTATACGAGGTGGGGTGATGCCCTAGCAACCCTAGGGTGAAAACCTACAGCTGTTGATTGTTGATCCGGGGGGCGTATTTATGGACTCCGGTAGCCCCGGTGCCGTAAGAGCCAGCTGTCAAAGTATGGTCGACGAACCGCCGGTGTCAACTCCAAAAGTTCACGATGGCGATGATAGCACCTCCGCCTCCCAATTCGACAGCCAGGTGGGGTCGCAGTTCGAAGGCTCGCAGTTCAGCGAGAAGAACCCTCTGACAAATGCCGACCCCTCGTCTTTCAAGGACCCGAGCGACCCAAAGAAGCCGCAAGCCGTCGCCTTCCACGGGTGGCAACGGACAGTTGCTGTGGATGATGATTTTGATCCGACAATTCCTGTTCGACTTGGTGCCCCGGGAACTGGGCTTTCCCAAGCCAAAGTGCCACCAAACGGAGGTGCGACACTCGGGCCTACGCTAGGGCGAGGGAAGCCTCAAAATTCGTCTCCACACACAACGTCGTTCGGCGGCACGGGTGCCGCGCCGGAGTCGTGGGATGAGCTTCGAGTGACGCAAGAGGACAAAAAAGAGGCAAAGTCTCTGCGCGCTCTCCCCGTTGCGCCAGGTGCGGCCCCTTTGCCCTATCCCCGAGTGGCCTCAGAATCGGACGAGTCCTCTGTCTCAGATTCGCTCGATTCCTTGGCACGACGGCAACTAGAACGGCGGTTCGAGACGCAGAGCTCGTCTGCGTCTTCGGACTTGAGTTTCCTCGTCAACACCGCCGCCGGGAACATCTTCGGCACTCGGCCAACCTTCGGGCGCGCCATCGAACCGAGAATCCCAGCAACTGTGGGCGAGGAACGTCTACACAACAGCCTCGCGCAGTACTTCGGGAACAGCCGGCGGATGATGCAGAGCTCGGGCGACCACCTCAGCCTGAGCACGAGCCAAGACAAGGAGCGGAGCGAGCGCGGGACGGTCCTGAGCACCCCGGTCACGAAAGCCGAAACTCGGGAGTCGTCCTTGTCCGACGAATTTCCGACCAAGCTTGCGAGTAGTAATATTAACATAACTGCCGCCAGCAATGGCACTGGCAATGTCGTCAGTGGCGCCGACAAGGAGGCTGGTCAAGGGGACGGGGCCAAGCGAGGAGATGGGGGAAGGGCTGGCGGCGGTGGTAGGAAGGCTGCGGCAGGGTCGGGGTCGTGTGCGTCGTCGAGAGGGGCCACGAAGACGTCGAGTTCCGCCGCTTCGACGGACCAGAGTTTGGAGGACGTGCCATACGAGGAGGGTCGAATAGCCAAGCCTCAAGGGGGCGAGGGCGAGCAAATCGAGCCTGGACAGCGCATGCCCATGTGCGGTTGCTTTCGGACTTGGCCTTGGAAGGTACGCCGAGTATTTTTGACACTTGAACATATTTTCAAGTCTATCTGAGATTTGAGTGTAGTACAGGTGAACTTGTAAACGACGCGGTGTTTTATCATACCCGGATTATCATACCAGGTACAGTATCAACATATACTTTATTTTTCTTTTTTTTTTCCATCCCATTTATTATCTTCGCCCTTCTTTTCTCTCTCCCTCTTTAGTCGTAACTCAGATCCGGGGTCACTAAGTAGGCTCTTCTCCCCTCTCCACTACGAATACGGTACTTGCCTTGGGACACGTTATATACTATTAACAGTAGGAGTGGTAGCATCAGCGTGAGTGTTTGCGCGCTTTCTCTTCGGTTAGGTTTGAGCCGCGCTGTAAAGGTCGATGTGCACTATATGTATATGTATCCGGTTCTTCATGCTCATTGTTCATGAACAACAGCAGGACACTCTGTGCTGATACGTTCCGGTAGGTAATACCAGCGAGGGTGGATTCGTGCAGGTTTCCACGTGCAGGTTTCGGTATCCCTTTCCTAGGCGGCCGATATACTAAAAAACTTCTGTGTTGTGGTCGTGTCATACCAGTGTATACCCCAGGTTATGTTAGACATCAATACCTGACACCGCCGTGCGCTGTCTCACACAAGATGTGTAACACAGCAAGCAGTCGAACAAACGCACATATTTGATAGCATTAATCATCGGTGTGGTGTCGGTACGAACCAGTTGTGGTTTGTGAGCGACTTCCTCTCTCGAGCACATACTTTATGATACCCATCCGGTTCTCGCTGAAGTTCTATGCTACCAGCAACCTCTCGTCGCATTCTCTGTACGTATAGTACTGCGTATCATATCCATATGAATGCGGAGTCTCAAGCTTCCGTCGGCTGTTTCTTCCGCGCTTCTTGTGAACAGCGGGCCGCGTGTTTGTTGTTATGTTTGTGACCTTCGACGCGCACCTCTATTGTTTCGGGTACAGTGCTCCTAACCTGTGCACCAGTACAGCAGCAGTACAGCAGCGCAAGGGGCCAGGCACGACCTACAAACGTCGCTGGCGCACTTACCTTGCACTCTATCGAAAGTGTTAGGTTCCGTTATTGATTGAATACGTCACGTTTGCCTCGAATTAGAACAATTTTCGTCGGAGCCTCGATGGGACCCTGTACGGGCACAGCTGACAGCAGTAGGTCTTGCCTCCCCGGCCGCACGGATTGCTGCCACCCTCAATCGTCCAGTGTCCAGCGCTACCAGACCACTTGCGTTTTGTTGCCCCGGGGCCTTTTGGGGGCTCTTGTTTCGTTTCTAGTGCGTACCGCCAGCTTCAACCCGCCTTTGCAACATCTCGAGACTCCTGACTTTCTGTTCAGATTGCGCTTATGTACGCTTCTGCAACGCGATTCAACAACTATTTTGGGCGCAGCCCATCCACGGGTGGGTCATGTACAGTAGTAGTAGATGCAATTTGTATCAATAGCACTGCTGTAGTATGTATTGTCTCGGCGCATTTATGGGATACATGTTCACATTTCACATTTTTCTGCAACTGTTCGTCGCGTTGGCGGGGGCCTGGTTTGGTTGGTGGTTTCGGCTCGGCCGCCTGCTGTCCATGGTATTCACTGGTATATTGGAGTAGTCTTTCGCCATGTAATGTTTATAACAGCAGCAGTTGTGTGTGTACTAAACTTCTTTACTTGTAGCTTCTACAGCAGTAAGTGTGCGTGTGAATAGGGCGTGTTGGCAAGCACGCGATGAAAACCCTAAAATGCCTCGCGCCTCATGGCTCTGGTGTTGACCTCGGGCACGTACGCATCCTCTACTACGCCTGAAAAAGAAAAAGGTGAACGTGCATCGTGCTCTCATGATATCAGTGGGCGCCATCGTATCGTAAACGTTCATACAAGTATTACCAGTATATGATACGCAACCTGGTATATACCGGTACCTGGTATGCCATTTACAAGACAACTATTTAATGTTCAATATCACACGTCCGCATCACGTTACGTCACACCTGGTAGTTTATACCAGGTATATGTATATTTCGATGTGTATACCAGGTTCTACCGTAATTATTCGTCTGTGTCGTCCCGTACTTACATTATTACTGCTGTGTACGAGTCATAATTAATAATAGATTCGAGTCTTCATATATTTCTCGGTTGGCGCTTGTTCTGTGCTTACTCACGATTGTTTCCTCAGTCTTTAGTTCAGGAATGGCGAAGCAATATACCTTTCTGGTACGCCTGTGTCAGTGCTAAGGTGTGGGCTGAATATGGGTTTGGGCTCACCGGTGCATCAGGGAAATGGCGGTGGTGGTGGTGGTCATGATCATGAGACTTGTGTCCGTAGATACCTACTGGTGCAAGTGCTCGATTGGCCGATTGGAGATTGCTTCAATATGAACCGACGAAAGGCCGAACGTTTAGCATTCAGCTTTTCGGAGAATGGCGCAAGAGCACGAGCAAGAGCCGGACTTTATTGAACCTCATGAAGTAGTAGTGTTAGTTTCACACCACGGTAACAAAATGGGTTGAATGATGCCCAGCAGGCTTGTACTGGTAGCTTGTAGCCCCTAATAGACGCCAGTTGTCTTCCGGAATTAGGTCGATGTCGCATGCGCTTTTTCGCGTCGAATGTTTGCCACACTGGTGTACTCCGTATATGTTGTTGAAGGCATATACATGTACATGTACAACGTTTTGACTCACGATGTGAACGGAATTGACCAGGTTTCGTGGCTGGTGGTCGCGAGCTCTGCTTGCACCGTACCCGAGGGTGCATATCATTGGTCCTATTTTAGCATCTGGTAGCATCTGATCCACGTCCCGCGGCAAGAACTTGCGTGAACCTAGTGATGCGGTAACCAAATGTGTTCCAGGTTGTACTTCCATAGCACTGCTGGTTGCTTAATACTAGTACTCGTAGGAGTAAGTATTGCAGCGGCAGTAAGTCCAGTGGTAGAGCCGTGTTGCAGTATAGTAAGAGCTTTCTTCCGACGGCAAGGAGGGTAGATTAACACATTTTCATATTGTACGGTGTTCGGCAAAATTATTTGCTGGCTGTGATCGACCCTCGATTTTGGTCCACGTAGGATCAGAGGATACTTGGTGGGCGCTGCCGGCGGCTATTTATTTACCCAAGGTCAGTTTCGAGTTTGGAGGGCTCAGTCCCAAGCGGGATCAAGTCGGGATGGGATCAGGGTGCCCCGCGGCAGCAGGGTGCACTACTCAGGCGTGTATGTATGTTGGTCAGTGAGTTATCCCGAAATATTGGCCAATCAATGGATGTCGTCGAATAAGCTCTATTGAAAGCATGCGCGCTAACAGCAGTGCATGTATGTACTCGTAAGTATTTGCGGCACCCTTGAGACAAGTTAGTATCAGTGGTGAACCTGTTGTTTGTTACCTGGTGTATTATATCTTTAAACAATACTCAATGCCGTGCCAGGTACCTGGTGTTGAATATTGAAGGACCAAATGCACAAGTCTGGTGTAAATCGACTGCTAACTTTGCCAGCCCTCTCCTTCCGCTGTGACGCGGTGTGTCCTTGCAGATATTGATGGGCTTCGTTATGTTCGTAGCTGTGGTGGCGGTTGTGGTGGTGATAAACTCGGGAGGGTCCTTGGACGCGGGGCGGCGTTTGACCCTCCTCCCGAACGGGACTCTAGACTCAGACGCGAGTGGATGGGGCGCAGAGGCTGCGCTGAGGCACTCGAAGCGGGTGCTTAGGCACGCCGATATGGCTGGAGGCGTTCCGGAGGGAGGGAGACAGCCCTCCCGAAGTCCTCAGGGCGGCAATAGGTCGAGACGGCGAAGGGGTTTGCGTCTTCGCTCGTCGGATGTGGACAAGTCGAGAGAAACTATTTGAGGTGCGGAGATCTAGTTTTCGTTAGTTGATGCCACACCGGAGGGGTGTGTAGCGAAAGCTTGTCCGGCAGAAGGATGACAGATGCAGGAACAAAGATGAATGAAATACCCGTCACCCGCCGGTTTTTTTAATGTCGCTGGGCGGCATGTTTCTCCGGCTCGAGTGTGGGACAGCGTAAAGATTGCTGCGTGATGTTGTTCGTAGTGTTTTGTGCTCTCTGCAATAGGTGAGAGGTTTACCCTGTGGTCCCAAGGTGGTTTCTCTCTCTCTGTAGCGCCGCATGGCAGTAATGCCGCACGCTGCCGTCATGTATGCTGTGCGCCGTTGTCGTATAGGTGGGGATCGTTCGATTCTTCTATGATCCCGTCTTTTTGTGTTTCGTTTTGTCTCCCATTCTCATTCCCGGTTTAGATCAAGAGGTCGCGTGTTAAGATTAATTGGTGGTCCACGTAGTGTGGGTACTCTCGACAGTTTCCGTTTTGCGGCAACCCACGACAGGCCGGGGACAGGAAGGCGCACGCACGCCTCTCCGTAGGATATTGCTTCACTCGTGTTTTTTCGCTGTTTGTTGCTTTTTTTACGGACGCCCGGCGCGCTGTGCTGCTCTCTTGGGGCCAAGGTCTGTTCCAAACTCTGAGCATCATATACTGGGTGTACCGTTGTCGTGCGCGCCTGTGTGGTGCGCTGGACACGGTAGTTGGGGGGTTGTTCGAGGTCCATGTAGCTTCGGAGGTTGTTCCGACAAGCAGTGTGTACAGTAGGAGCTAGAGATCGCCGTCATAAGCGCACACAGCCTGATGGGAAAATGATATCTGGTTTTGTAGCAATTTATATATTGTCACAATAGCTCGTAAGGGGGGGGTGCGGGTAGGCGGGCGTGGTCGAATGTGTTGTCGGAATTGCAGTGGGTCCCATCCTCATCACGTATTCAAATGCGTGTCGCGAGGTGGCGTGATGTTTCGTGCTATTTATAGTTGCACGAAAGGTGCTGACTGCTATGCTTGTTCTCCAACCTGGCTCGAGCTTTTGTAATCGAGCGCTGGTGGGAAATTTTGGTCGTGGGAGTTTATTTTAGTTGTTCATGTGGCATTTTTTTCTGGCGGATAGAGAGATAGACGGGGACATTGGCCCCACAGGTGGATTGGAACTTTCGTGATGGGATGGACTCGAGATCTGCTGTAGTCTTCCCCCGCACTGCTTCGTGAAAAGGCCGAGAGCAATAAAGTGCCCACGTAAATCCATTCAGTGTAGGAAAAGTCAAGCGGCTTTCACGAATCTACTGAAAGTAATCATTGTGAAATAGCCTTTATTTGGCAGATTTTAGGGTTGCAGGCCTCTGGCTAGTGTATTGATTTGGAACGCGTTTTTTTCCTACCCATGCTATTAATAGTGCGCCGGGCCACAGAGGCGCGTGCGTTCTCATCCTCCAAAGTTGATGGTACCCTTCATGCTGCCATTTGCCAGCATGACAGGCCTCCATAGGTCCTTGACGTACTGCATTTGTAATGTGATAAAACTGCAGAGACAGCCACTGCTTGCCGCTCCGCGACGGAGTCAGTGGCACGAAACGTGCGTGGGGGCGTGGGCCTGTTATACGAGACAACCAGGTGTAATGTTGCATGTGCTTGTATTAGCTGCTATCGCTGGACAGTTACTTTTATGAATATATAGGCAGCCTGCGAATAAGTTTGTGCAAGCGTGCCGCTCGCTGGTGAACGGCTGCGGCTAGTTCGACTGGCTGACAGTTGTTTAAAGGCGTTTTGTTTTGAGGACATGACTCAATATTGTCGACCAAGTGGTAAAAGTTATCACGGCGGTCGCTCACCTGACCAACTGATTGCGCGGTTTTTCGGCGCCATGTACTAATGTCAAAGACCACTTTTTGTCGCTCGCTTGGACAACGTTTGCACCCAATGTGAGCAACGCTTTTTCCCGTTCCATGTACGGCACTACTGCTTATCAACGCCTTACCAGCCTTTGGATGCTTCCATTCATCATTCGAAAACCTGGAGGCAAGATGACTTCAATACTGTTGGAGGCTCTGCAGTACCACCAGAGGCTGGATATGTGATGTGCATGTACAATCCTACTCGATGGCGAACTGCATCTCCTCGGCACCTTAACCCGGGAAGCAGCAATTTACGGACTAGTCGTTGATACTTTCACCCTTCTTAGCGTCGACGCCTAGCATACCAAGCCCCTCCACTCTTGGTTTCGACGTAAGGGTACATCCACGGATAAATTTAATCCGCCTACCAAGATGTAGAAACCAATGCAGACAGTATTACCAAAAATGAAGGATGCTCTTATTTTTGGCAAGTTAAATGGTGTACATCGCCCAGGTGACCCGTGTACTGAATCAAAAGCCCAAAAGCTAGGCGAAGTATTTTAGAGGGTGCGTAAAATTGCCCCATGTGTTTGTCTTCGTGCCCCCACAAATACCTCCAGTTTCCGGTCTTGGCGTTGGTGCATGCCGTTGCGTCCTTCATTGAAAACATCTGATAAGGCGCGGATCAGTAATCAATACACGAGGTTGCGGAAGTGCATTCTATCGAAAATTGTGGGCGCAGATTTCTTACGCAATCCCCGGAGACATTTATTTTACTGAAAAAGGCCCAGCAAGAGGGTCTCGTACTGATATTTCATCTCCATGCATCAAATCGCAAGGTTCCCTCGATGCCTGCCTATGGCCCGGAGTAGTGCTCGCCTACTCGCAGCACAACCCCGATGGGACAGTGGTCGCTTATGCCGATCGTTTCCCGATCCAGCACGAACGCGTCGTGCACGACACCGGAGTCCCCGTTAGTAAGCGTTTTCGACGCCAAGCAGTAGTCTAGCCGCATCCCTCGGTTCACCGGCCGGTTTCCCGCCCGGACTGACCAGAAGCTGAACACTCCTGTCGCGCCGGGGTGCATCTCTCGGAACGTGTCAACCAGCACTAGTCCGTCGTCAACGCCACGGGAAACCCGTCCCTGCGGCTCAAGACCAGCGGGTCCCGTATCCCCCCCCCCCTCTCCCGTTCCGGCTGTGTCCGTTGGTGGTAACGCAGACTTAGAGTCTGCCGAAATGCACGAAGGGGGGGGATCACGGCCGAGGAGGTTTATGGCGAAGGAGCTGCGCTCCTCCGGAGTGGTGCCCGACGCCTTGCGCGTGCGAGTTTGCTCTGGGTTGTAGAAGTCTTTGTCCTCGTGGGCCACGTTCAGGTCGCCTTGGTGCCGTCATAGACAACAACAAAAAGCAAGAACAACAGGGCCGGCGAAAACGCATCAGGGTTGGCGTCTGGCGTACAAAGGGGGAGTTTGGTGTTACGTGGTGGATCGATTGAGCCATTCTTCTTTGCAACCTCCAAATTTCAGCGGAGGCTCCTTTAATATACCCTTTACAACCTCGAGTTTTTTCAGCTGGGGCTCTCCAAATGACCTATTGGCCACTCGGAATGGCAGGCGGCGCATCACCCTTGGTGGCGTAGTTGGCTCTTGAATGAAATAAAATAATAGAGGAGCGGACACTTACAACGAGAGGGGTATCTCTTTATGGCCGAAAAAAAGTCTGACTGAAAACGCTCCTTGGCTGATGACCAACCCGAACTTGGAATTCGTTCTATAACTGAACGGTGGGATTATAATCGGGTCACGCTTGATTTTTTTTCTCTAAGTCGGTGTGTTGGGTGAGCAAAAGAGCTCCTCAGACGAGGAGCCTCAGAAAACTAAGATGCTATCCACGTAGTGGCACATCGCTGTAAACGCTGCATTCCCTTCGCGACTAAAATAGCAAATACCTCGCCCCAATCCTTCCGGGTGATCTATTCCATCATACAATACCGAAACAGTGCGTACGGGAAGACCACGGTGCACCTCACCGACAACGACCACAGGCTTAATCTTCTCCAGTCCCTTGACGTACGCTGCGAAAGCTTCATCCCAATCGTCGGTCCTAAAGGCCAACCTCTTCAAACCAGCACCCGAATTGGGTGTGTAAACGTTGACTATGAAGACAACGTCGTATTCTGCCGTGGTCACCCTGCCTTCCAAGTCTCCCTCCGGGTGCCCGATGCCGCCGCGCACCTTGAGCAAGGTTGGGCAGCCTCTGAAAGGGGTCAACGCAAGGCGGCAGTTCAATCGCAGTTGGTTGCTCGCAAAAGTTGAAGATGTTTGCAAACGCGATTTAAATAGACTCCAGTAGGCACCTCCACCAAATACTACAGTCTTCTGTTTCCGAAGCCGCCGTCCATTTCTTATTATGGTTCTCCAGTGGTTCGGCTCTGGCCCTGCCGTCTAAAGTGATAACCTTTTAACTGATGAACGACGCAACTGCCTTTTGGGGCAAACCAGTTAGATATGCACCTTGGTCACCTGCCCATACATGAGTCAGCCCTCACTACAGCATTGATAGCTCAGTGGGTATGATGCATCGTTCCCACAAGCACAATTCTGGGTCGACTGGCTGTTCAGCACTGGACCTCAGATGTAGCCCAAGGGTTGCAACGTTGCAACCCTTTGAATCAACGCTGCCGTATTGCAATGGCATCCGGCTCTTGCGATGGCGGAGGCTCGTATACGGAATGTTCCCTTTTTGCCTCTGGAATGTTTGCAAGTTACCCAAACCTCAACATTTCATTTGCTTGTATGCTGTTGCCGTCGTTGGTGTCTTTTTTTTCGTCACTTTAGCTTTCAAGCTCAACTCGTGGGAGGCTAGATACCCTCAACGGCGTTCTGGACAAGCCGTGGTTACAGGTACCATCTCTTCTCCCCCTCAGTATATGGTTGGGTAACTCCAGCAGATAATGACAGGGGCCAGTAATATCTGAGCTTGTCACTCACATGTCCCATTCTCGCTTCTTTCGCACGAACATGGCAGTCCCTGCGTAGCCTGACCTCGCAGGGGGGAAACTTGAAAGCCCTGTGAACGCACAAGGAGACAAAAGAGAAGCGTGAAGGGTGAAAGGGGGGAGGTAAACGGGCAATACAGGCAACGGGGAATTTGCTACAGAACACGGATGTTCGCCCGACTAGGAGTTGCGAAAAATCTGAGAAGGCTTCGAAGAAAAGCGCCGAGGTATGAAATCTGAAATCCAAGAGCTTTATTGAAAGACGTGTCGTCATAAAGGTTGTCGAAAAATTATAATTGCTGGCTCCTTAACCCCTTCATAACCGCAGTCCCGTTTTGGGGACAGTTGGGGACAAAGTACTTGGAATTTGACTGGTGTGTCCCCAAAACGGGACTGGGGTTCTGAAAGGGTTAAAGCTCGCATTGTTTGCTGCGGACTCGGGGACCTCTGGTAAGGTACTTGCACACACGAACCTCTTCAGCTTCATTCCAGTAGGAAATGTTGTGCCTTCCATCCCAAACCGAGGCAAGCTGTGTATGCGTCACAGGTTGGACTATTTCCTTCATGCACCAAGTGGCGATCACCAAAATAAAGGGTGCTGGCTCACAGATGGTATCGTATTCCGGCAGAAGAAATTTAACGACGTCCACGTAGTTTGGAACGGCGGGATCCTCTTGACTTCCTCGGTTGATCGCACCCAGAGCTGCGATGCGAATCTCCTGTACTCCGAGCAGGTGCGGCCGCTCTTGCGCTATGACCGCCTGGAAAGCCTGTCGGCAGTGGGGGGCAGGCCGATCAATATCGTGCTTCCACCAAGTAGCAACAAGTATTACAGTGTACTTGGTACTCATTCGTATCGAGCCATAAAGTGTCATGATACCAAGATACTACGATGAATCTTGTATGTGCCAGCTGCTTCGAATATGCCGCCGTACGTAATAAAACAGCTACTACGGGCGAAGCGAGTTACTAATTTATGCGGCAGCCTAAAATGTACTGGCAGAGGGTAAGGCATCCCCCATATGCCTTACGTTTTAGCTGGGTAAAGCCGGAGATCCATTAGGGCATGTGACCAGCGCACACAGTTGACAGTTACCACTGCCAACCAAAGAGGCTTCCAATCACAGCTGGAGCTACCTTATCCTAGTGGTCACCTTTCTTCCTTCTTCCTTGTCGAGCTGGGCTCTTATTCCGTTCACGTTCCACGAGATAACTCGAAGTTGGGCCGTGTAGGGGTGGAGTGCACGCGGTCTTGGGGTGGCTCGTCTTAGCACGTAGCCGTGTGGCAAAAGTGCCACCGGCTTGTGCTTTCGCCTCCTCGGCCTTGTCGGATCTGTATGTCACCCCAGAACGCATTTCAACAGGCGGAACAACAGTCAGCAGTATGTTCAGACTCATGTTACGTAGCACCAATGCCATGTTTCTTTACAGCTAAAAATATTTGAGGGGGGGCTGCCGCGACCATCTTGCGATAGGCGTTGGGTTGAGCCTTGTAGAGGCAGCATTAGTATTACTTTGTAGAACAGCATCACAGTGCGTATCAGGGGTACCTGATATCAAAGTCAATACATAGTAAATGTATAGTGCGGTTGCTCTGCGCTGCCTACACTTCTGTTACGGATGACCGTACTGTTACAGTACAGCAGTAGTAAAAAACACCAATTATTGTTAATAAAAATAGGTAAATATATACCTGGTAGGTTTTAATGTGTACCATAGGTCCTATTTACTCCCTGGTATGGTCCCCCGAAAAATAGTGTTGGCGGCTCCGGGTTCCGTTCCCATCGAAAAGCGCAGAAAGGTGGATTCCCTACTGGAAAAGAGAACGATCGACACTTCGGCTATACCAGGTACCAGGTATATAATAGTCTTCAAGAAATAATCAACAGTAAAAAAACAGTAATACTGCTCAAAGTATCATGCCGGTACAGAGGCTTTAATACACATGACTGATGATGTGTATTACCAGGTGTAGAGATGCTGTACCGGCATTATACTAAATGATGAAAGAACTTGATATTTGTCAACTCTGGTACCAGGTAAAGTGTGCATGATGAACCTGTGTCGCGTGTCGCGTGCGATAATCGGTACGCGATGCGTGCTACGCTCCATCTTGATATCGCATTACTTTCTGTATTATAATGGCTCAGGGCCTTACCTGGCGATTGTTTAGACACAATTCGCTCCATCAACGCTTCCCGAGACCCTGTGCTCGTTTGCCCTCGCTGCCGGGCTTCTTGCCTCAACTGCGTGACTGTCAGCTCCCGCAAGAAATTGCTGTCATCCTGTTCCTTGACCTCGTTATTCTTGCTCCTTGGGAACATTTCCTGGTAGTCTATCCATCGCCCATCGTTTTCAAGGAAAAATGCGTTTGATGGTTCTATGGTTCCTTTAGAGTCGGTCGCTCTGGCTACCCCGGCGCTACCCTTCCCAGTCGAAGCCAGTGCCTTCGTTGTTCCCTTGTGCTGCTGTAGCGTTGTTCTCGGAGGTCTAAACAGATTTCTTACTGGTAAGTTGTTGTTGAACAAGCGAAACACCTGCCCTGGGAGCACGTGGAAGGCGAGCGCGTGCTTGGAGATTCCCAGCAGCTGAAGCGGGAACATCGCACGAAAAATCATCACGCAGCTACTCGCGCAGTAGTGGGTATTATATATTATCGGCACGGCAACACTCCCATGGACACCACAACTGCAGCGGAGCCAGAAATATTTTTGGTGCTGAAAAGTTTCGATGTTCGAATTATCAGGGAGTTCCATTGCGTTTCGAGGCGGGGACGCAAAGGCTCGACCTCCAGTTTGAACCTGCATGGAAGCACACCGACTAACTGGGTGGACCAGGAGCGGCCCTGGAAGGACTGGTCCTCGTACAGGTGAGGTCGAACCCGGTGTTGAGCTGACTGCTACTTTATGTGCCCAAATTTGGCCAGAAGTATGCGCTTTACATTGTGCTTGTGGCTTCAACTTCGACTATTAAACACCATCCCCCCGCCGCGCTCCACCATCGGCTTGGAGGTGATCAAAAGAATACCCTGGCTACTGGTGTCATAGCTCATAGCCCATGGTACCCTGGTACACGATACCAGTACATACCAGATATAGGCAGGGCTTCGCACGATGGTGGATACATGATGGTGACAACAGTTTATACCGCCCGTCTGGCTGCCCAATATATATGATAGTGTGTCTGTCGTACATTCTGCTCCACATGTACTGGTACTGGTAGCGAGGCCAATCCCATCGAACACGCAGTACTCGTACAGCAGCAGTAGTGCCTTGCATGTCCCCAAACGGCTGCTGCTCAAGGAAGGATATGGGTATAACAATACAACGCTCCTGCCGTACTAGGTACCTGCATGCTTTATTAATGGCATGTCTCCACTTGATACTTGATATTATCGTTAATACAGAACGTGCCATTCTCGCGCATACCTGCTTACCTGGTACAACATAGTGTAACTTACGAGTGCCACCCACTATTGATAGTGTTCATGTTTACATCTTCAGCTGCGTATTGTACTGCTCGTATAGCTGTCGGGATTGAATGCACGAAGGTTAGGCTGGCCACCGTACATATACCACCTCAGCTCTGACCTAAAGGTTAATCACCAAACACCGCTTGCCACATGGTATATATAATATTTATGCTTGCAGCGAGGCTTGGATCTTGGCATGGCCCCATGCCTAGAACCCATCTTGCTGGTGGCACGCCGCAGCCGAGCGTGGGCCGTCACACGGCTCATCGTTCTCCAAGCAGCGGCAGTTGCTTTCGCTGCACAACTGTTGGTAGTCGGTGTTGGGTCGACTACAGCGGTGCCTGTGGCGAGAGCGCCGTTAATTTTTCGAGTCGAGGGATCCCGGCATGACCCGGAATTCTCACGAGCCTGTGGCGTGGTCAAGGGCCTGGAGGACCTCTACGGGAAGGACCGATACACGCTGCATTCGGTGAGATAAGCATCTACCTTCTATGAATATGGCAACTGCTGTCGCGAAGCTCTGTATATTTTCTTGCGATTATCATCGGCATACAGTGGGCCGTCCATTGCCTAGGGGAGGAAAACATGCTGGTACCGTAGTAATACTGCCACTTCAGTATGATATTTTCTGCTGTAGAGGTCTGTGCTACTTCATTCCTTCCTTCCATCCTTCCGTCCTACGAGCGGGCTGGGGGCACTCCAACACTAGACTACAGTGTTCAAAGTGTTGTAGCGTCACATGAACCGGCAGCGCAGTTTCAAAACCGGGCCTGTGACAACATCTGTCCCTATCGTGTACCCTCCGACATATGCCAGCCCTGCACTGAGCTTCGCCTCTTGCTCTCCTAATCACGTGATGTGGGACAATGTCGGCAGATAGAAGTCGAGACGGCGGCGCATCCTCACCCTCGGACATGGAGAAGATGGATACCACGCTGGTCAGCTGCTGGGAGCGGGAAGTTCGACCTAAAACCAGCAGTGCATCGAGGGGTTTTGTGCAGCATCGACCGCCCGCCTGTCGTTCGCGAGACGCAAGATGACGTTTCGGGAGGGTTGGCTCTGAGGGAGGAAGGTCCGTCGGGTGATACGAGCGTTGCCATCGGCGGTGTGGAAGATCTGCTGGAGTTTGTGAGGAGCAGCGTACTGGCGGGACCGAGGCCGTTCTCTTTCGCGTTTCATGAGCGATCGCTGAGGTCAGTGCTGGTCAGTGCTGCGCCCACCCTGTGTAATGCATTGTGTTGTTTATAGTGATACAACGACCATGCGTCATACCAGGTACTGAATATACAATGGTCATGTGTCGATGTTGGTGATGCAACGGTGATGCGTTGTGTTGATTATCCAACGGATATGTGTCCTACGTAATGAAAATACAACAGTCTCGCGTACTTTTGAAAAAACAGCGGTCATGTGTAGGGGAGTTGCTGCTGCTGTCGCGATACAATGGATGTTTTGTAGACCTCTTCTTGCTATTATAGTGGCGTCGCGCTGACCGTTCCCTGCCCCTTCATCCGCCTCACCGCCGGTCAGGTAGACAAGAACAACCTGATTGTTTTAAGGCCATGTCAATTGTGGTCATGTTTCTCTCCAAATGCATCGAACACCCAACGACGCTTGTTGCCTTTTTCATACCATGGGCAACTGTTTAACATAACCTGTGAGGGCAGGTATTGGGAGGCGGTGATACAAGTGTTGAGGTGACCCGTTGGCTTGTTATATAGGGCTAGACAACCGTTCTTGGGTACCACCGTACTCGGGTACCACATAGTGCATACTCTATCAAGTACACCTATGCATTTGTTCATTCGTTTGACCAGGCCTTATTTTTTTCCCCTTGTGCTCACCGCCAGATTTACCCGCCGCCTTTTTACCCGACAACCCAACATCCGACCACACCTCTTCAACCTGCAGGATTCAACACGAGCAAATAAAAGAAAACGAAGCCTCCGCGCCCGCCACTATCCCGCCTAATATATTGGAAAGCCCACCGACACCGAGAAGCCTCCGCAGTAATCCCGGTTTGTTGGCCACTACAGCAGCTGACAGCGGCGACGTCGAACCTGAAAAAACGGGTGTTGCCTTGAGCCCCGA
>JBBMHQ010026559.1:4834-17311 GCA_037834295.1 Postelsia palmaeformis
CGAATTCACGAGGTTCGTCGCTACGTGTTCAAGCCATGCGTGACACAGTGACGATTTCAATTGTTGGCTACGCTCAATGCTACAGGCAATGCTTGGGCCCGTGGAGATCAACCGGTCGAAACAACTTCAGCAAGGTGGTCACCGAGGCCCACAAGCCACATCAATTTCGAGAGAGCGTCCGTAACGAAGTACGGTGGACAATGACAACACACAGATAGAAAGTCCGGAGATCTGTAAGGTCACTATTATCAGAGAGTTTTTGCCGTAAATTCACTGTTTTTTCGGTGCAATTGTTTTTTCTTCCACACTCTTAGTTGTTTTAGTTTTCCAAATATGTGAAATCCAACATACCTGTTTTCTTGTCCTTGAGACTTCTAGAGAATTTCACGTTTCCTACATATAGACGGTATCAGAGTTGGCGGGTGGAAATATGGAAAACCTTTTGCTCAAGGGGACGATGGCCTTGGGTAGGCTTTCACGTATAGCTTGCGATACTACGGAGAGAGATCTCACAACGTCGTCGGAGATCGTGTCTGAGGCTTATTTTTATCGGAGAGCTCGATTCGGGGTGGACGAGATAAAGGTGGGAAAAAGGGAAGTGTGTGTTGATTGTGCTTGTGGGTTATACCTCGGGTTCGTGCGATTTTGAATTTCATTGGGGAGTTCCGTGGTCGATGGGATGTTCAGTGGCGGGATGTCGAGATCCGAATGGGGTGTATTCATGCCCTGGCGTCGAACTCCTGGATGACGCTCTACTTATGGCTTGCAGGAACTGATTGTAACGGTGGGAACTGCGTTTCTAGATATGACTACACACTTCAGTGTTTATTTGGGTGAGTGTGCTGACGTTTCGTTGAGGCTCTACGCGACGAACATAATACATGTGGTTTCTATAAACTAGTATACCCTTCCAAGCGAGTGGTTGCCTTCCTCCGCTCCACCTGAATACGAACTCTTTCACTTGAAGGACAAAGCAACACGACATTTATACCGTAGTATCGACCATCATTACCATCGCAGTTCACCCCATGGGAAGTTGAGTTGAAGGTACTCAGACTTTCTGATGAGCGTTTAGGAATCGATATTTTTCCTTGGAAGGCACACTGACTAGAATTTGAAGGTCTGGAGATCAAGGGGTTCTGGAATTTGGTTCTGGATTTCGGTTGAATGTTTTCGGGGTGGTCTTGGGTCATTATGGTATTGCAATACTTGAGCTCCCGTCACAGCGCAGGGATTTGGATTGTGTATCTGATTGGATGGATACTTAGCATTGTAATGTTTCCGAGTATCTGACACAGAGCAGGGGAGACGTTGATTGCGTTTGCACAAGATACGATTGCGATGTGGCTTGTGGAGTTCCACGGGCAATGAGACTTTGGGCAACGGGATGTCAGGGTTTGCATCGTCTTTCGTCCATGTCCGGATGCCCACCTTCTGGATGAGGCTGTACTCTTATGGTATGATGAAAATTGAATAGAACGGTATAGACTGCACCGCTTGATGCTGCTGAAAGCCCTCGGTGTCGACGAGGGTGAATGCGTTTTGCACCTGCTGGCGTTAACGTAGAGCTCTACACAAGAAATGTAGAACATTTATTTTCTATGAACTACTCTTCCGAGCGAGTTCCAAATTTCCTCCGTCCCACCTGAATATGATCTCCCCGACTTCAGAGACAAAGCGATGACCGTGATATGACCTGCTCGTGCAGCCTGTGATACTTGGGAGGGTAATTTTGCTACATCGTTGGAGATGGCTAAGTTGGTAGAAGGAAAGCTGGAAAGCCCCGATGCGCCATCGGCTATGGCACTGCCACGGCACGTGCTATGGTTGTTAACGTGGCCAGTACCCGAGTACTTTCCATTGCAGCCCACGGCAGTACCATGATACCTGCCAATAGAATCTTTGCGGTCTACCATGACAAAAGCCCCACCGCATGTTCCAGCTGTTTTTCCAAGGCTCCGAGTGTTTCCAGGTAAGCGATTTGTCGTATCTATCGAAGGAGATTACGTCAATGAAGTCCGGAGATGAACGCCTTCCTGTTGGAGAGGATATGAGGCCCGTGAAGCTCGCAACCTGTCCTAGCTCCCAACGTAGACCTTACCTGTTACCACTTCGCGCTCTACTACTGCAGAAGAACACGGGTCAGACAACATCTGCAATAGATCAACAGCAAGGACCGCAGAGGCTGACCATGGTCAGTCTGTGCATGCACTTGGGCAGAGTGCGTGGGTGGCATGTACGCCCGCATAGAGCGGGTGAGAGCTCTGGGAACTCATGAAAACCTTGGTGTAAAAACAGGTGCTTCCTGGATGGTGCCGAAAGACCCAGGAGCGGCTCTCCCATCATGAGTGATTTTTATACAGGAGGTAATTGTCACTACTCTCCCCGAACTGATATAAGCACACCACGAGACTGTGACAGGTATGCCATGGCATTACCCACGGCGATGTATGTGTACGAGTAGCTGTCGGACGCGTCCACATGTTGCACGCGTGGTCTACACCGTGATCGTCGAGGAAGAGTGGAAGATACATATTTCACAACCACCGAAATACACCCATACATAGAGGCACTGCAGGACCTGGTTGTCAAAGGCTCCTTTGCGTACCAGGCGGTCAAATACCTTCACGTCAGAGATTCCGCCACATACATTATGCAGGAAGGAGTAAGCCGTACATTTTTGTCACTCTCTACCCTCTCATATTTAGCGAGGAGTATCCCAGCACCAAACACCGGGTCGTATACTGGCCTCACGACTGCCTCGCAAGGCAAGTCATCACCACATACCAGAAGGCTCAAGCATACCAAATAATGCCTACAAATATAAAACAAAACCCCGGGATATTTATTAAACCGTCACATATCCCCATACCAATACCGAGTACCAAGTACAGCGTATCACGAAAAGGCAACCCCCACAGCGCGCCATCGCAGGCTGTGGGAAGTCGTGGCTAGTTTTGGCCAGCGATCTGGAAACTGATGGCAGCTAAGTTCACTTCCATAGGAACTCCCACCACTTCCATGGAAGCTTCCATCTACTTCGATTGAAAAAGTCAATAATACAGCAGACCGCAGCTACCACGGGATGACATCGTCAAAAGTCGTGGCAGGCTACGGCGACTGAACGCAACACGAGCAAGCCGTACCCATATCAACAGAGGCACCCAAGCCATTGAATGGCAGCCGTGCAGTAATCCGTGCAGCAAGCTGTGATGAATCGGGACAAGTCACCACGGTATGAAATGGTGACAAACCACGTCAGAGGCAATGACGAGCCGTAGCGAGTGTGCGACCGAGTAATGACAGTCACTGGCACACCTGGTGCATTTTAATGGACTACGTAGCGAGTGTGCGACCGAGTAATGACAGTCACTGGCACACCTGGTGCATTTTAATGGACTACGTAGCGTGTGTTCGTGATTGATGCATGGGATGGGGTTGCCGTGGCTTTGCCGTTAGCCTTGCCCTGGGACTTGCCGTGTATTTCCGTGCGACTTGCCATAGCACGTGCCGTGTCGCGAGGTTTACCGTGGGGGGGGGCATGGCATGTCGTAGGCTACCAAGGCTTGCCATTTCATGCTACCTATACGTCAAAAACGATAAAAACAACATGCGGAGTCCATTCGAGGCATTACATAACACGTACCCCAAGCGAGGTCCTACGTTGTACCATCGCGAGTTCAAACTGCGCTCAACCCGTATCCTCAAAGTCCGAGGAATGGCCTGGTCTAAGCGGCAAGGTGTCTTTGAACGTGTCTACGAACGTAGCAAACATTAGAGGAAATCGTTCGAGTGGCCCTGACAAGACTTGATTGTTTGGGCCTATTACGCGTGGACATCCTACCCTTACGTATGAGTGGCAACACGCTCAGTCACCTCAGGACGAAAGTTGGCGGCGCGCGAGCCAAGCGCATAAAATCGATTCAAGTCTCTATTTCTACCCTCCCGCGAACCCTCAGCGAAATTAAAAGGTTTCATTCGATTTGCGTTCGGTGATTTCAAAAGCCTCAATCAGAACCGCTGTTTCCGCGGTAATGAGAAAGGATTTGCGGAAAATGATCCGCTAAAAACAAGGGGCAAGAAGAGTGAAATATAACACAAACGAGGCGTAAACGAACACCCTTGACAGCTGGGCAAAACACATACACACTTCATTGAGCCGTCGATGATCTCGTCAGGGCGATCGACTGAAGGGCAATACCGCCAGAAAGCAGTCGACAGGTAAGTGGCGACAAGGCCTAATATGAAAATAGATCGAAATATCTACATGCGACAACGGAGCTTTGCCGCCTCTACAGCTGCTACGCAGCACAGACCACAGCCCTACACCACGATTCACCCAAATAGCCGACAGCATGCACACAAGCACGCGCACAAAACCTTTGGAATGTGAGAAGTACAAGGATGCCCCACGACGTTTTGCAGCGGGCATGCTTACGAACGAAAACATCGTTAATATACAAACCACGACAACATATCAACACGAAGGCGACGGCGGCGCACGACAACACGCGCGAAGCAAGGCACCACGGATCACCGTCGCAAATCGTAGAACTCACTTGACCCCACTTATTTTAGTCAGGGGAGGGAGGTGGCCCAGTTTGGGCCGTGGGGGACCAATAGAGGTTCGTACAAACGTTGCAGCAATATATTCCCGTGGACCGAACAAGGCCGTCGTTTTTCATCACTTACTCGAGACCATATACTTGCGCCTGCTCGTGGAAGACGTCGACTGCATGCTCGTACAACACCAAATCGAGCTGCATGTACTTCTTGATATCTGAATTGGTCCACGCCTCCGCCAGCGACGCCGCCTTTTCGTCCGAGAACTTGTCGTCCACGTTTAGGTTGCCCTCGTCCATATACTGCTTGTGCCAGTCGACCCTGGGAATGCTAAGCGCGACGTCGAACAGAGACAGCGTAGTGTCGAAATCCTCCAAGATACCGACGGTATACCTGTCGCGAAGCAAGTCTTGCACCGGCTGCAGCATCTCGTACATCGCCACATCCGGAATATCTGCGTACTCTGACGCCCTGGCCTGGTCATCCAGGTACATCTTGAGCAGGTACCAGCCTGCAATATTCTCGAACTCCTTAAAATCTGGAGGCAAAGTATCCCTCGCTGCGTCGGTTCGTGCGTACTCCAATACATCGTCGATGGGCACTAGACTCATCGCGAACTGCCTCATCGCAAAGTTTCCCCAATGCTTCGCGAAAGTGGTTAAGTCGACGTCTCTAGCATCCACAATCCCAGATGCGCAAGCCGTGTCATTCGGAATTTCCTTGCAGTAGTAGTAGGCGGAGACCATGCGTGTGACAGGGTGTCGAAAAACGGTAAACCATTGGCACTTGTCGTCGACACCGCTGGAGTGACGCAGCGCTTCGAGGTAGCCTCCAGCAATCACGGTCCATGACTGGCCACCCGCCAGTGTGTCGGCGACCGACCTCGAGTACGCACCTCCTTGCTTCCATTGGTATGAGTCGTAGATAGTGTACTCGTGGGAGTAGGTGCCTTCAAGGATCCGCTTCACCGTCGTACCACCAGATTTCTGGAGATGCATAAACATCCAGCACTTGTCAGTGATCGGCACCGATACTTCCAAAGTCGGGGCGGTATCTGCCGCAGCCGGACGGGTAGTGCCGGGAGAGCCCAGGAGGGGAAGAAGGATTCCGCACAGTAGTCGCATCCCTTTCATCGTCGACGAGGAAAATGGCGGAAGTCTTGAGAATGGCTTCGTCGACAGAACCTGCTTTTGGGGGGATGGGGTGGTTGAGGTGATGCATTAGAGCTTGAAAATAACGTAGGATGTCAAAACTAAGCCACGCAAGGATGATCCAGACCTAAAAGGGCTAGATTTCATTCGACCTTTCGATACGAGGGAGATGTTTTGTTGGGATCGGCGATCGCTGGCGAGCAGACATGACCCAGCCGTTGTCAACTCTGCTTCAGTGCCTGGCTATGCATGTTGGGACCCGATCCTGTCAGACCACGAGAATCTGCTCGAACTTCACGAAGGGGCTACTGCGTAACGCATAGATGGAGACTCGTAACGCATAGATGGAGACTCGAGCAGCGCCTGGAGATAAATGATCTGCGCAAGGCAGCTAGTCGGTGAACAAGCCGCTTCTTCAGCTCACCTTCAAGCCCCGGAATGGTAACTCGGCCGAATGAAGGGGACCACGATGAGAAAACACTCGACCAGAGAGTCAAAAGTGAAGTGAACCACTTGATCGAAAGAACGCACGACTGTAGAGGGGGGCTATACGGGGGAAAAATCAGGCGCTGATTGGGGGCTTGATCAACCTCGGAGGATCTTTTCGGCGGGAGGCAGTATCAAACTTGGAGGTATTTCTTTTGTTCGATTTTGTTTGAAGGGTCAATCAATCATTTACTCAGTCAGTCAGTGGTTTAATCTTCGTGAACGGACCAAAAGTCCGGGGTTCGAATCCCGCCAGACGTCGTATTTCCGCTTTTTTTGCCGTGGGTAGAAAAGGGAAATCAAGTGTGAAGAGAACCGCGGTAGAAAAACACTCGACGAGACAGTCGGAAGCGGAGTGAACTTCTCGAGAAAAAGGAAGCACGACTAGGGAGAGGAACAGTATGAAGGACGAACCAGGCGCTGATTAGGGTTTTGATCAACCCCGGAGGATGTTATCGGCGGGAGGCCGTATCGAGCCAAAATATACTTATTTCGTTCATAATAGATAGGGGGACCACTGAGCTACTTAGTCAGCTAGGGTCGTTTTTAACGACGCATATTTATCGTTAAAACTTGCTGAATTTCCACTATATGGAAAAAGTTTACTTGACAAACGGCACAAAACTTGCTAAGTCCTTTATTGGGATTTACACTCCCTGTTCGTTGGCAAATTTATGGAAAGAGAAACTTGCTACTTTGATTGCTATTCCAGCCCAGTAACGCTATTGCAAGGTGGTACAAACCAGACCACCCCACCACGCCCCACGCTAGACACGCTCTGACATGTGCAATCGAGGGAGATACAGTAGATACACGGTTGCATCGACAGCAGCCAAGATATGGCTGGCGACACTGGCCGTAAACCCCGTGTGGATGCGGCGTGGGCGTGGTTGTAAAGTGGGTGCAGGCTGGTGATAAGCAACAAACACAAACAGCAGCCACCTCGGCTTTTCCATGGGAGTTGGACCGGGCTGGAAGCACTGCCGGCATCTGGCGCACATGCGCTGTGCCCCAGGTATTTCTGCGCCAGCGTTTTTGCCGAAGGTCGAGGTCCTCGGCGTACGATCGGCTACCTGTTGTTGTTGCTGCTGCTAGGGGTTTGAAAAAACTCTGTCGACGTTATGGTGCGAACACTTGCCCAAATTGCCAAATATCTAGTGTTTTAGAGTTAGAAAGCTCTTCTTTTTCAAAGCAAGTTTTTGGAAATTTGGACTCGCTAAACCGCAAGTTTTTTGCTATTTCTAGCAGTCGTAAAAAAACGGCCCTGACTGAGTAGCTCGGTTGTTCAGCCTAAATGTTTCGAACAATTGTCCATTCGATCCCTTTTCATATTTTGTTTTCAACCTGCGTGTTGTCGAAGGGGTACCAGGTAGCACCTTATTCATTTCCTTCCAATGTTTATGAAGTTTCTTCCTCACTTGTAGAGCTCAAACCCATGTTTTTTTTTTTCTCGACACAAAGTGTACGCCTGCATGGACGGTAGAATAGGCCCGGGAAACAATATCATGGCTTATATTATTCAGACTTTTTAGCACTGCAAGGTACAGAGACCTACTGCTGTAGTCATCGTGACTCCACGTATTTCCAACGGTGTTCTCGCCGCGACTGGAGTGCAGCGCTTAAGGCCTGGGGGGGCCAAGCACTTGGCGAGTTACGTCCTAACAAAAAGGCATTGGATATACCAGTGGCGATAGTGAGTGGCTCGTTAATGGAGGAGTTCTGCTGTCCGTGAGAAAGTGATTGGCCTGAAAAGTGCAACCCCCGACCGTAGCAAGAGACTTTGGATCCACATCGACCATTTTAGGGCCGAACTTCCGTTTTAGGGGCAAAGTACTGTTAATTTGAATGGCTTATCCCCTAAATAGAACTGCGATCTTACGCCAAAGGTATAATTGGTGATGCAGCGGCAATCTATCTCGTCGGAGTGATATTCTCTGGTATGCACGTCTTTTGTTCTTTGAACTGTCGCACGAGAATAGTCTTTGGTCAAATTTACTTCTTTTTTTTTTTCTTGTTCATCCCAATTGATATCTTCGCCCTTCTTTTCTCTCTCCCTCTTCAGTCGTAACTCAGATCCTATAGTACCCCATCATGGCTGGCTGCGGTAGCGGGGGGGAGTTTTGGCATACAGCAGTACTGCATTTTACCAAAATATCATTCTGCGGTACTTTGTATACGGGTATTAGATGTAAGTGTGCTGGGTTCCGCGAGAGTGAAGCAGTCGCGGGGGAAATGTGCCAGAAAAACCCGTTTCACATACGAATACTTGTGCTTGTATTGACATTCCAGGGGACCATGGTAAAAAGGAGCAAATTTTGTCAGAAAAAAGGCCAATATATAGATTTTAGTGTAGAATTTAGGTAGGTGGTTCAAATTCACCAAGGCCCCGCGTAATAGGATTATTTCGTCGTGCTTGTGTGTAGTGGTGTTCCTGTCAGCATTGACTATCACGAACACACAGGAGGTCAAGTTTACGTTCCAGTGGGTATTGATATGTTCTTTGTACCACCCAAATTCAGAGCGGTGGTGGAACAGTTTGCATACTTTGTGCACTCTGAGACGCGCGGGTCATTCAGTAGATAATGCTTACCCCTTCATGCTGCAGTGTGTTATCTTGCCGATCAACGAAAAACTCCCCGAGAGCTGCTTGCAATATCGGGACCCCTCTGTGGTGGTGAGTTTTGTACGGGGCATATGCACGGGATGATTGGCTGAATACTTTGAGGAATTCTTGATTTAATAATCTCCACAGGCTGAATTCGACGCAAGTCGACGAGGGAAGAATGTGCTGAAATCTTCTCGCGATAAAAATGCAAGGCAAGTACCGCAGTGGGGAGGAGGGAAAAGAGCCTACTTAGTGACCCCGGATCCGAGTTACGACTGAAGAGGGAGAGAGAGAAGAAGGGCGAAAATAATGAATGGGATGAGATTTGAAAAAAAAAAGTGCGTCAGTGGCCACGAGGTGCTGACTTCCTCCACTTTATTGCTGTGCAGTACCAATATTCTGGTTCTGAAAGTGAGGTTTCCAGCGCGTAGTATGTTCGGGGGCGATACGTATGTATCAGGTACAGAGTTTAGAGGCCACCAGCTGTGGTGCAAACGGCACCTTACGTGCTGGCATACGAGAGCGAAAAAGTAACCTACGTACGTACGTACGTAGGCGTGCAATATTGATTGTGCAACTGCTCGTATGATATGCACCAGGTACGAGATGAAGAAAACGTGGAGAAAATCAGCTGGAAGTTCGTCCGATGGTAGTCGATGTTTCACGGTGGTACCACAACTGACTGTAGTAACCGTTCAGCTTTGAACACTTCAAGACTGCGGAACACGTCTGATAAGTAGTTCAGTATTTCGATACCAGAAGAAGAGAAGTGGTCAAGGGGGGGAAGCCAATGCGGCGAGGGGGGATACTCATTATCAGGCATGGCCGCCGTCAAATAACTATGTAGGAAACGGGTCTGCGGGAGATGCCTGCGCGTGCCTGAACTTGCCTTCAAACCCTACTCTGATGCGCTGGCAAGGCCCCTGTAAAGTCTATGCAGAGCCCGCACACACTTTGTTGTTTCGTTTCGCTTTCAGAAGTAGGAAGTATCGCAGTATTGGGGCTGATGGCACCGTTTCGCAGGAAGGTTGAAAATGGAACTCTCCTGTTGACTATCGTATATGTAAGACTGAAGAAAGCACACCCATGCGATAACAGTTTGACTTTCGAAAACGTCGTCACCGCGTGTGCTGCTGTGTGGGGGTCGTGCTATCCAACGCATCCCCAGCAAACATGGACGGGAGTCCCGCAGCTAGGGGGTCTGATGACGAAAGGGGGTTGTTTTCGAGGCCGGACGGGACGATTTGCAATAACACTACTGCTGTGCCTGCATCGGCATCAAAAAATATTCCCCTCGGTAGTTGTTGTAATCGGAACGATTCTTGTTTTTGTGGAAGACCTTAATAATCGCTCCTTTTCATTGCTGGGGGACTTCTCCTGTCATCCAAAGATTGGCAAGGATGTGGTGAAAACACTGCATGGGTTTGGGGTCAACTAATTTAAGTATTCCGGCCGGGTGGCGGTCTGGCCCAAGCGCTTTCCAGTTAGACATAGTCTTGACTGCCGTCATCTTGTCCCAGGAGATGCTTCGTCTCCAAGCGGTAGTCGGAGGGGTTGGGGTGACAATAGATGGATGGTAGAAGGATCGAGTTTCAGCGATTTCGGGTTCAAGAGTTTGTGGAAGCCCCTCATCCATCGTTCACGAATTCGCACTTTTTCAGCAGCGTGCTGTCCTCGTCCCTAAAAATGTGCTCGTTCCTCGCTTTTTCCTCTCCCAACAGTACGGTGCTCTTCATTTGTTCGATAAACCCTCGCTGAGGCTTAGCGGCTAGGCGTCCCTGTTTTGGAGAGGTACCTATCACGGGACCGGAATGATAGATCAAGTGTCAAAAAGACCCTCGCGACTGTTTCCGCTGGCGATACTTTCGTCGGACACAGATACCTGCCGGTCGAAGGCGACTAGTTGTTGTCAAGCATTTGGATCGGGCCCGTCCTCTTGCGCAGCGTGTTGTGGTGAACATTGCGTGGATGTAATCCAAAGTGATGGCCGTTGTGAAATGGCCATTGTATCAATTTTGAACTTGCACGTGATCCAGAAAAGTGAGATCCCGGTGGGAAAACCCTCTCTATCCCCTCCATGTTTGTGTTTTGTTTCGCATTATTCTGCATTATTTTAGAACTCGTCCTGGTTTTGGTTCGTGTTTTGTTTCGTACTCTTCTGCATTTTTTCAGGAATCGTCCTGTTTTGTTGTGCAGTGGATATCACAGCTCTGTAGGAGAGGAGCGTCTACAGTAATCGGTACCTGGTTGGGATATTGTACCGATTCTGAATCCTAGTACCTACAAGTGATTTTTTTCGTGACACATGTGGTGCAGTGGTAACTTATAACCCTCCGAAGGTTATGCCCGGAGTTCGATTCTCCGTATGCGTATTATTTCCTTGTTTTACTTAGTCATCTATACACGTGCAGAATTGTATAAACATGTACTTTTAATAAGCAGTGCCTGGTACATGTACGAGGGACCAAGCACTGCTGCCGTATATACCAGGTACCTGCAGGTATCTGCCAACAACACCGCCAGGACCAACACCACCAGGATAGGACTATTGCTAGACTGGGCATCTTCGATAAAGCTACTAGTGGTGGTAGTAGTGGTGGTTCGGTGTTGGTTTGTACTACTCTGTCTGCTTCGTTCTCGAGAGACAGCGCAAGGCAAGGCACACCACCATCACCGCCGTCATCACTTGCCACCCGCTGCAACCACCTCCAGTACCAACACCACCAAAACAGAGCTATGGCCAGACTAGGCATCTCCGATATAGCTGCTAGTGGTCGTGGTGGTGGTGGCGTTCGCTTGTGGTGCAAAAACTGATCCGCGTGTGCGTGTGACTTGGTGCTTGTGACTTCCTGCTCGAGAGAGCACGGGGGGTTCAGTCCGAACTCCCAGTGACAATTATTTGGCACTGTGGTAACCTATTCTGACAGTCACTACCACCTAGCTCCCCGATCTCAGCCCGGCTTTTTACGCAAGCAGCACAGGACGGTGCGCATAAATAGCAGGCGTCCATCAGTCCCGAGCGTGTCTGAATTGGTTCAGTGTACTCGGCGCACCCCGAAAAAAAGAAAAGCAAACGGACAGACAGACAAACCCCAATATGAAGGATTCGTTGAATAAACCCACGCTGTGGCAGCTTTCAGAACAGTTTTTTGTCCGTTTGCGTCCGTTCGTGAGCAGGGGGTTTCACCACAGGCAGAAGCAGAAAAATTCGATGCTCCGCCCCCCCCCCACTGCGGCATAGTGCTGTATGGGGCTCCGAGCCCGCCCCTCCCCCCCGGGACCGGTTCCTGCTGCATTTGCTGATGCGACCTCAGTGCTTCCGTCTCCCACGGGCTTGCCTCCCGCCCCCACGTATCCCACGGGCTTGCCTCCCGCCCCCACAGTCCTTCGGGTGACCCCATCTGCGTCTGCCGTTGTCCTGACCCCTCTACCTCCCACGCGCTCACTTCCCCGAAGCCCCCCAGGCCTGACTGCTGCTGCTGTATGTTTGACTGCTGTTGCTGCTGCTGCCTGCTTGACTGCTGTTGCTGCTGCTGCATGCCCGGCTGCTGTTGCTGCTGGTGCAGGCCTACTGCTCCTCCTCCCCAACGTACCCTGCTCCGTCTCGGAAGGGATGCGTGGTCAATGGTCAAATGACTAAGGCAAGCAACAAATGAGTACGCCCCACCCCCC
>JBBMHQ010026670.1:0-32183 GCA_037834295.1 Postelsia palmaeformis
TGTAATTCCCATTGCTGTCGGCCAGTGTTGCTGTGGGTACAAAATTTTTTTCGTAAACATCGTTTGTACCTTCACCATCTTACCGCTCGTCCCGCGGCGTAGCCTCGTCCGATTCGGTCGACACCAAATAATCAGTCACCTCTGTCTTACAGAGTCTGGTCGCCCGGCGCGCACAGTAGCCGAGTAGGCTTGTGGCGTCGTTCCCGATCATGTGCGGGCCTATAAAATTCGTCCTTTTTGCGCTAAACTCGCGCGTTCACACGAAAAAAGGGCCGAAATCGGAGTTTCGATACTTGTTTTTTGAACGCCCAGCCCTCAAGGCACAAGCAAGGGTGGAGCATGAGATCGGCCACCCCAGCCTTTACTCGCCACACTCTTGTCGCCATGAATTGTCGGAAGATGTGGAAGATGCAGCCTCTGCTGTTTCGTCCAAAGATGAAGAGGTCTAATCTGGGTGCTGGCATCGTGAACATAGCATGTTTACCGTCACGAGCAATCATAGGTTTCGGCTGATGGCACATTCGCCCCTTGACGGACAGCCGTCAACGACATCCCAGATGCTCAACAAAATTATTTGTTCCCAACACTGTATGATCACACCGCTCACGATTATACAGCTGTACGTGGTGAATGCGACGATTTCAACCTAATAACTGAGTATCTACCACTCGACTGCTCTAGCTCACAGCATATACATCGATTGACGGCATTCTGGCCCCATGACAGACAGCTGTTAGGGACCTCTCAACACTGAAAACTGTTTCAACTCTTTCGAGAAGTTGGACGGGCCAAAGCTAGACCGTCAACCAAACGTTTGACCGCCAGGTGATGAATCACGCTGCAGCTCACCACGTTGAGTATCTATCACTCAACTGGCCGGGCTCACAGTGGCGTGCAGCACACCCTGCCAGCCGGCAGCCATAGGCCACGGCGCAAGCACTCCTGAGGCCGCCCCCGGCGCAATATTGGTCGGGGAGCACAAACGATGAGGGAGGTTCGGACCGAGATGTGAAGCTCAGTTCGACTTAGAGCGAAAGACGCAAAAATCTACGTTTTAAAAAACCCGAGGAGCGCTCACAGCACATCACCAACAATATCGTACTTATATATACTTCGAGTACACCTGGTACATATATAAATGGATACATTCCGCCGTAGATCTGACAGAAGTGTAGAGGAGGAATTTGACATTTGGTGTACAGCTCACGTTCCTAAGCCGGGGTAGTGGCTGGACCCCAGCATGTAGCTCCTTGAAAGAGTTGTAATTATTTCCACCATGGGTACGGTCAACCAAGTCTCATCAGGACCAACTTGTGCGCATACGGACCACAGCTGGGTCTACGACGAAATAACTACCATCCATATTCCACGGCAACCAAGGGGAAGGCGCCAGGATCACTTCACTTTTTCGTTACGTCCAGCTTGCTCATTGGTCAGAAATTTGGGTCAGGCAGAAGAAGTTTCGGCCGCCAGTGTGTCTTCCGCCCAATCACGAACACAATAAACCAAAGAGAAACAATAGTTTCTTAAGGATTGAAACCAAAAAAGGAACAAAAGTTGAAACATTTTTAGAATTACCCTGAAGAACAAGCAGTACCATAGAAAAAAGGCCCTGTTCGTCTACCCTGCTAGGGGGGTATACGAAAACAGATACCGACACTCTTTTTCATAGTCAGGGATCCTCAATAAGGAGTTATTAAATTCAACAACCATATGTCATGTATTCATGTCGGTCAGAAACGTCACTCTCCTGGTTTTCTTACTCTTCTGACATAGGAAAACATTGGATGTCGTTTCTCGTGTAACCCGAAATGTGCGTAAATTACACTCTTATCCGGAAAAAAGATTGGTTTACTGCTAAAGTTGTTTTATCGCGGTATTCGAAGGAATTAAATAAGTGAGGTCACACTGTGTACCACAGGAGGTCACAGGTGAACGACCCTACATGTTGACCTCAGACCGTCATTGGCTGTTGTTCCCTTCAAAATCGGCACATGAGGTTGGACCACTGGACCTTATGCTGGAAGTGCACTTGCCGTGAAATTGAAATTCTCTGTACAAACTGAAACTCCCCCGCTTCCGACAGAGACATTACTTCCCCACATGTAAAAAAAAACTTTCTGCTAGTACGGGGCACCATACTCAATATGACCTAACAAAGGTATTTGTGTGTACCGTGAGTCTTATATAATATGATTCCCCGTAGTAACACCGGGGATGAACCTGAGCCCCCCCGTCTTGGCTCACGTATATCTCATAACGAAATGAAAGAGAGCTTCGTTTACTTGGGGTTCGATGGTCACCGATGAGCTTATTGGCGTTTTCATTTCGGTCAGTCGTAATGGATAAGTCCATGCCAACCACGATAAGATATCCACTACCGTGGGTTCGGTGGGGCATTTGAAAAAAACGCAACACCTACCTTCCCGTATATTGTTTTCTTCGCATTTCTCCGCCCCCCCTCTCCTCATCCTCCGTCTAAACCACTCACTACCATCGTCGAAACAAATTACTATATAGCGCAAAATCGGGCTCAGACACGCCGAGCCTGTAAGGAGCTACATCTGATTCACCCAGCGAGTCATCTGCGTCTGTACGGAAGATCAGGGACCCCCCTGGCGCAGGGTGACACCATCCTCCATATCTTCAAACGACCGCCACCCCCTCCCGCCAAAAAATCCCCCCCTTACTCAACAACGCTCCGCAAACAATTGCCAAGATGAAGATCCCATCGTCCTCATCCTCATCGTCACCGTCGCCAATGCTTCAACTCCCGCTGCGTCAGTTGACGGTTGTCCTCCTCCTCTTCCTCTTTCTCCTTGTCCTACCGGCGACTCTCCGACATCAAAGAGGCAGTTCTTCGACTACCCCCACAACCTACAACGTCACCCCTAGCGGCGATGACGACCGACGAGTATTGCAAGCGGGTTCTGGAGAAGCAACGCGTAACCCCCCCCCTCCTCCTTCTCCTTCTCCTCCTCCTCCTTCTACTAGGGTCATCCACACGCTGGCGTACGCTCTAAAGGTAGCACGGGCAGGAGACAGGATATTCCTGGGGGATGGTGACTACCACACTCGACTAGTCAGCTCAAGAGGCGGGGAGAAGGGACAGCCAATCACCATCGTAGGCGGGGTAGATGCAGTGATCAAGGCTTCTTCGGACCCGATAGAGATCAACCACTCGTGGATAACGATCCAGGTGAGTTACGAAAAAACTACCGGACGAGCCTCAATGTCTGATACTCGATTGAAAAGACAGTAAACGTCGAGGTATAGACCCCTCCCGGATGTACCGTACAACCCAAAGGGCAGTACTGCATTGACAACACAATTCATGAATGTTTCAGTGGACTGGTTCTTCGATAGAGGTAGCACGTTTCCGCCTAAACTTATTCTGAACGACGGGGTTCCTTGAACGAACGTCGTCGGTATGGTGCTGTTTGTTTTTCGGCGAGAAGATGATTTTGTATACTTGCGCCATGGGATCATTCATCGAGGTTTAATTTGATTTTTTCTGAAGTCAGTTTACGGGGTAGTTCCTTGAGTGAGAAGCCTCGGAAAACTCGGGGTGAACCTGTTTGGTACAAGGCCTCAGTAAGAAGCACACAGGACGAGAGTCGAGTTCGTGAATTGTTTACCCTTCAAGGACTGCCGTGCTGTTTGGGGGACAAATTACAGAGATTTTGACATATTTATCGTCAAAACAGGACTGCGGTCGTAAAAAAGATGGAGAGGTTAAGCTACATTCTTCACCTTTGATGTCTTGCGGATCGTTCCCGAATTTACGTTTTTCTTGTAAAAAACCCACCATGTCCCATTCGGTAACAATCGCAATTTGTCCTCGGTTACTTGTATTATAGTACAATTCCACCACGGGTGCTCAAAAAACGAAAACCGATCACGCTCTGGTTTGAATATCATATGAGGTTGGAATAAGCGAATTCCGCTGCGAAGTGAGCCGACAACAATAATTTGTTGTGGGGGTAACTGATATTTAGTGTATTTAAGCAGAAAAAAAAACAATCTAGATCCATTTTTTTCACATCAACTGAAGTAAGGAAGAAGAGGGTAGATCCTTCCTACTGACTCCGTGTATCCTGGGAAATGGTTGAATATGTGTGCACACCTGGGCAGTGAATGGTGATAAGTTTGACACACAGCTCATCCTGCTCTGTGCAATACTTCTATGTTTCCATCTGCAGGGTAATCGCGATGAACCTGTTCACCAGCATAATACCCTACTGCTCGCTCTAACCCCGGAACCAACGAACTATCCTGTAGTCGGCACGTGAAAGTTCGACTTGCGGGTTACAACTTATCGTCTCCACTATGAGTGTGCAGCAACGGCTCTAAAACTAAAGTTTAGTCGTTCTTGGAAAAAAAGAAGAAAAAATGGAGAAACACGTCTCGAATGAGAGTGCCAATTGAAACTGTCGGCTAAACTGAATCAGTAAAGCTAATAAGTTGACAAAGTGTGATTAAAGGAAGAGTTATTCATTAATTGTCGAAATTCTTAGTCGAAAACTACGAGAGCAGATACTTCGTACCTGGGATATTTGAGTGAAAGAAGGACATCCAGCTCGAAGATGTGGCGTTTCGTACTACAGCAGTAACTCGAGTGTTTACGAACTACAAATACTTCAATCGCGTGGTTGGTTCGTGTAGCTATCCGCTTATTCTCATTTGTTTCAATGGTATCTACTGGAGAATTTGTGACGTATACAGTAGAACGTGTGACAGATGTGAATTCTTATAGCACTTCAAGGGCACTGTTGTCACATGCTGCTGTCTCCTCAATTCTTTACTTCGCTTTGTCGTAATATATTGAAGGATTAATGAAGTAGAGAACGAAATTTGACAGGTGGATGCGGCTTTGGGAATAATGGTTAGAGCATGCATTGAAACGTTGCATGACCTCTCAACGTCCACGGAGTTAAGTACGCGACAGAAGCAGCAATAGAAGCAGGTAATAGTCCTGCAATAGCCTCGCGTCTCACTGTAATATCCATGATGGACATCCGCCAAAAAAAGAGTTTAGGTCAACGTTCCCCACCATGGGCGAACGCCTGAAATCTGCTGTATTCTGTTGTACTTAACAACCTTGTTGTACTCGACAACTCCCAGTCTGATGTTATATCCGCAAAATGTTTAGCACATGTCGCGTTCTGACCTCATGTACACCGTTTTTAACCGGCGCTGTTTCGACGGAGGTTGGAAACTTCTTAGAACGATATTTCTGACCCTTTCGAAGGTTATGACCTATCGCAACACCGAGGACCGGGGCCCCCTCTTTGGTCGTCAGCTGTAAAATTGTAGGAATGTCTCATCCCTGTTTCGGCAGAGAAGAAATTTCAACGAAAACGCAATACGATAGAGCTTATTTCTCGGAGCTCTCGCTTGTCCGTGCTTTGTATCTCGGAACGTTTTTGTTTCAGGTTCGTGATACATTTCCCGCACTTCCTAACCTTGCAGTGCTGTTCGCTTCGCTGTGTGTCACAAGTTGCTACACCAAATACAAAGAAGATCTATCTGGTATCACGGGCAACATAAAAAAATCACAAATACAGTTGGTAGAAATATTAAAACATGCAAGTTTTTATGGTTACCATATCTTCCATTAAATATGTCCCCCCGCATTGCATCCTTTTCGAGCTGTCATGAGCTCCTCCCGCACGCCTGAGAGCGATATAGCAGTAGTAGCAGCAGCAGGGGCAACAACAGCAGCAACAGCAGCAGTGTTGTAGGTTTGTCGTTGCCCGCGACGCTTCTCCTGTTACATACATGTTCAACCCACGATCGCGGGGATATTGCCTGTGCGTCCGTGCGTTCTACGCCGACAAACAAGAATACCCAATAGCCGGTATCTGTGACCTGTTTCTAGAAAGGGGAAGTACTAACTGACGCCCCCCACTTCCGACGCTCACATTTTTGGAGTCCAAGCACTCGAGAAACTAAGGTGAGGGTCTTGAAAGGAAAACAAAAAAACAACGTTTTTTGGTTTTACAAACAAGGGCACTTGATATGGAGAGGAATAGCATTCTGAGGAAATCGAAGACCGACGACTGCGAGAGTCACGGTCGCTTATCACGTGGATGTGCGTACGTGTTTGTGAAGAGTAGCAGAATAATTGATGAAGGGTGGGAGCATGAATACAGCTGCAATATGTTCATCAGCAGGGTTGATGACGTTTTTTTTTCTCGGGTGAACAAACAGCGCGCCCTGCGGTGCAAACGTTTTTCGAGTAATTATTGTAGAATACATCGTGCAGGAGTGAATATATAGGAGTATGAAAGTACATTATTGGTGTATATGTCCAACTGGTATGATACGCGTACATACGTGTATACTTGTCGTTGTCAGCAGGCAAATTAATCAGGAAGGAGGTGAGACTTAGTGGATGTAGATATCGGAACCTGTAACATGCAAATATACTATATATTTACACCTGGAATATATATCATACTGGTATCAAAGTTTATATGGATCCACGTCCCCGGTGGCCTGGTAGGTAGTACGCGCGCCTATCAAGATCAATTTCGGGGGTTCAAGTCTCACCGGGTGCATGCTCAGGGGCTTTTTCTTCCATAAAAAAAATTATCAGTTGAAAGCGCGAGAGCGTGAGTTAGCTGAAATTCGATGAAACTCGACGAGCAGTGGGAATGCTGAACCCTATGCGCGATAAAAATCAAAGGCACGTACCGGGGGGGAGGAAGGAGGACACCTGTGCCCACGGCTTGTCCAGAAGGGCGTCGAGGGTAACACCTCCTACGAACTAGGCTGGAAGGTGAAAGTGATGATTCAAAACAAAAAAAACATATGCAATATATACTCTATATTTATATACCTGGTATGTACTATGGGTGCTAACTGCTGTCTCGGTATACAACAGCAGCAGTACCCAGCGGGTGCACATACCGTCACGACGAGTTCCAATAATAGCTGGCCAAATATGCAATGAGCCGAAAACTGAAAGATACCTGGTGATGAAGGTGAGCCCTCATGAAATAATACTGCCAGCTGTTGTGCCGACGGCTAAGCAGTAAGGGCTCAGCACAACTCCTTGCTGACGTAATACAACCACTATCTTATACTCGTAGACTACACGAAACTTTGAAAAACACAGATTCTCGTTACTTTACTGGAACCACACATAGCGAAAATATTTCATGTCGTTTGGTCCATCTTCAAAGCTTCATTCGGTGAAAACTAATAGGAAGTGATAAGCCGGACTGATTAGAATAGGGAATCGTGAAAAATCAAGCAAAAAATACACCTCCACGTGGCCAGGACCCCGCACTTGCATTGAAAGGGGTGACAAAAAAAACGTTTTGAACGACAAAACAAACCTCGAAAGATTTCGACAGCCTCCCGAGTCAGTACAAGAAACGATATCCTCCCGAGTCAGTACAAGAAACGATATGAAACATGTTACAACATACATAAATGCTATTTTAATTGCCCATATTGTGCAAGGGGGAAATCTCGGTTCGTCCCGGCAACCTGTTTCGCAGCGAAGAATACACGCACGCGACCCAGTCCACTTCGACCAAAACATTTTTGTTCTCGTTTTTCAATGATATCAGTGTAAAAGGTTGGATTGTCGTAGGCTTTCAACCCTTTTGAGTGGTCACCGTTTACTGATCTATTGTCACTTACTTGCTGCTCAAGCCCGTATTTTTGTAAAAAATCGCACACAGACAGTAGGCCCGAGACCCATGCGAGTCGAAAGAACCATCCGCCACCTCAACACGTCCGACGCAAACATATATTGTAGCAGGCTCTGGTTTCTTCGACTACGACGTACCGGTACGTATTAGTTTTTTGTTTTGTTTTATGTCGTCTCACCTCTGAACGAAATTGGTTCATTTCAGTGGGAGCAGTCGTTTTATTTCATTGGTATGTGCAAGTACGGGGCACCCACTCGAAGAACAAGCAGCGGAGAACGAGGGTGTGGAAACTAGTTTACGACATCAAGAGCTCCTGAAGTCGCCACACGTAGAGGTGGGTACCTTTGAAAAGAAAGGTTAAATCGATTTTTTGAAATCCACCCCAGGCTTTTCGAGTATTTGTTTTTCCGCAAAAAAAACTGCGTTTTTTTTTGCCGGTATTATACGGTTATCCGGAAACCGGATAAAACCGGGAAACGACCAGTTGAAACGGAAAAACCGTCTTCAACAAGCAGAACTGAACAAATTTTGAACTGATTACCGACAGCAGGATAAAACCATAACCACCACCTACACACCAGCAGCTTCAGGACTTCTAGTATTATTCATAGCAAACCATGTTTACTCCTTACTACGTACCCGGTGCCCTGGTATCACAAGTGTGGACATCGTAGCCAGAGCTCGGATGACATCTATTGAAACGAACATCCTGCTGCCCTCCCGGCGACCGCTGTTGATACCATATCAATAGCATCCCTATTTTATTGTGAACGTCAGAAAAGTAAACGTATCCGGAATAATAACTTACGATGAACTACTACATCGTACTATCAAATATATAAAAATCGCTTTATTTCAGAACAGCCGGCGTCCCCGATTGCTTGATAGGTAGTTCGCGCGCCCATCAAGATCATTTTCGGGGGTTCGAGTCTCACCGAGTGCATGCTGGGGGCTTTTTCCTCCATAAAAGAAATTGATTAGCGGAAAGCGCGAGAGCGTGAGTTAGCTGAAATTCGATGAAAATCGACGAGCTGTGGGAATGCTGAACCCTGTGCGCGATAAAAACTGAAGGCACGTACCGGGGGGGAGGAAGGGTAGACACCTGTGACCACGGCTTGCCCAGAAGGAAGTCGAGGGTAACACCCCCTACGAACTAGGCTGGAAGGTGAAAGTGATGATAAAAAAAAGGGTGGCAGACGACACAAAACACAACCTAATTCCGCACTATATCGTACCAGGTATAAACAAGCGGTAAGTATGGTACATGATACCAAACATCCCCAAATTCCGCACCGTATCCTCAACAACAAGTTCGGGACGCAAGAAAGATGCTGCATTTTTGAGTGCGAGAGTAGACAAAAAACTGGCTGTCAGCTTGTTTTCTGGTGAGACTGTGCTAGGCTGAATTTTATGAGAGCTGAAACCGAAAAAGGTAACTGGCATGCCCTTCTGTTTTTCGTATGGGCCAGATTCGCATATCGAGCTCCGTATTTCCCTATTTCACGTATGCCCTTCTGTTTTTCGTATGGCCCAGATTCGCATATCGTGCTTCGTATTTCCCTACTTTTCGTATGGTGTTTGTTGGAAGTATGCCGGGGTTTCATTTGAGTTGGGAGGATGTTGGAGGGAGGAGTTACCCGAACAATTGATTTGAATTCGGCGGACACACGAGAAATGTACACGGCACCCACACATCCTGTTTGAGACCAGCCGGGTAGCATGAGGTTTGCTTTCGCAGACTCTCGATTTTTCTGGTCTGGGTTGGCTTTCTTTCACGAAGGGTGCCTCATTTAGGTAGTCTGCTGCAGCATCTTGGAGAAGTGCGTTGACATTGCAGAAAGCTCGAGAGAACACAACGACAACCGTCGAGTGCATGTGCTGTAGTCCGATGTTCGCCATCACTGGAGCTTGAAGTTTCCAAATATAGCTACCGCTTTGTTGCCGGAAAACCGTGGCAGAGATGCCGAGAGAGTATATGTTGTAGCGATGACATATACACAAATATTAGGCCCGCCACGTTAAGCCTACTGTGCTGGGTTCAAAAGCAGTTTGGACCAGTTCTGGCACCGTACAAATTTTGTGTCAGGTTTTGTCTGGCCAAGCCATTTCAAATTGGAATGCAGACAATGTTTTGGTTATTTCTTTTCTTTTTCTATCGATATGATTCGATAAGTCGGATCTGGCAGAAGATTTTTTTTTTGATCTCTCTACAAACCCCGTTTTGTTTTACGGTTTCGTACTCCCATAAGAGTCACAGCTTTATCTTGAAATTTCGACACTACCGTTTTGTGCTTCTTCATTATACTCGCACGCTGAGCCCAAGGCTTTGATGTTTTACCTGGATGCCAGGACAGTTATATGTGGGTGCTGCTGGTTCAGGAGGCGTACCTTTTCGGGGTAATGAGTGTGGAGCTGCCAGGTAAGGGGCTGTCATTGCCCCCCCATTCGTGACGGTGGCGTTTAGATGTTATAACATGTCCAGTTCCGTGCCATGTAGTGACTACTGTAAGGGTGGGTGCTATACTTGGTTACTACACGCGAATTGTTAAATACTATTCGGTGTTCGATAATCTTCGATGGGGGGGCGCCAATGCGAAAACAAACGAGAGAAAGGCTTCGAAATACTCAACAACAGCTGCTTCCTTTTGGTCCCACGCTGTGCATCATCGCGAGACCCAGATTTTCTTTTTTTCCCTGTCGACAGTAGTGATTCATGACGACGGTCCGCACCAAAATATTCCGTAAAACCCTGCCAATAAGGGTGTCACTATTATATACCAGGAGCACCTTCTTTGTGTCAGGTATGCAGTCGAGCTCGTCGAGCCTGCTGCACGCCCTCCAAGCCGCAACATATGTTCTAAAGATTGGTACATTACCAGAGCAACAATATAGCCTTGTTGGGCTACAGTCAGTAAAAATCTACACAAATACAAGGTATATGCTAGGCTACCAGGCGGCAGGTGAACGGTACTACTGTGCTACTACTGTCTACTTCAGTACATATAAAGATAGGCAGACTTGGTTTTATGCCATGGATTAACGTCACCCCGTACCATTACGTGCTGATATTATGGCGATGAACCCCAAACCACCTCAATTTATCGTCGCACGCCACCAGTAGGTCGGAATCCACAAAAACAACACGTACTGCACGCAAAAAAGCCGTTTGGTGTAATGATAGGAGGCGTTTTAACTGCTTTGCGTCTTTCAGAATGACGCCTCGTTATCCGGTTCCCGTTTTTTGTCCCCCACCGAAGGTGCCCAACTTCAGCCGCACGCGTTGCTACTACAGGTTTTTCCCATTCTTTGAACGAAAGCCACATGCCGACGTTACTTGTTGACATTTGAGAGGTGAAAGGTCTCGGTTCTTTGGGAGCTCCAGCCACCCTTTGTGGACAACCGACTAAAATTCCTGGTACTCTGTCTCCAATTGTCTCGAAAACGAAACTGCAGTCCTTGAAGGGCCAACCAATGCTTCCGTCCCTTCATGGGGACAAACTGGGACGGATTGAATTTGATTCGCTTTCCCGAAACGAGACTCTAGTGATATAGTGTTGAAGTGTCGGTAGAGGCTTTTGGACAGGGGGGCTGCATCGTCGGAAAAATACTGTCAATATTCCTGTTCTGATTTGTCGTACCTTTCAATGTGTCGAAGAATCGGATCAGAGATACTCTCTTGTTCATGGGTATGACCATCATCGTCATGATGAACGCTCCCCCTTAGAACCCAAGTAACTTGTATGTTGCCACTTTGGCCAATGTTTTATATCTGTAGGCAGAGTTTCTGCCTTTCGTACAATTTTTCCCGCCGCCCGTTTTCGTCACATTTTCGTCGTTGTTTCGTCTAAAATTTTTATCTTGCGTTCGTTCTCGTTTGTGCCTTTCTGTGCCTTTGTTTGTATATTCCGTTTTGCTTTTTCGCTATCTGTTTTTGTGCTTTGCTCTGCTTCGTCTTCCTTTTGGTTTTGTCCGCTAGCGTATTTGTTTTTTGCTTCTCCGGTCTGATTGGTAGTGAAGTACGTACATTTGTCGTTTTCCCCTCATCTCTGTCCTGCACCTCTCGCGTAGAGGGCGAGTCTGCAATCTTCGAAAAAAATTATAATTATCTTGTGTGTTTCTCCTCTTTTTTCTTTTTGTTTTGCTTCCTTCCCTGAATTGTACTTTGTTATTTCTCTCCCCTTCAGGATTGATTGTGGTTGATTCAGATGTTTCGACGTTGAGTTGTAATTTTGGTCCTGTCTGGTTTATCTGGGTCACCCGCCTCACTTCAATTTTTGTCTGAGGTGTAGATGTGCTCCAGTTGTCATGTATACTGTTATTCTTCTAGGGTTAGAGTTCATGTGAAAACGAGCTACACAGCAATATAGCTGTTTTTTTCGGGATCAGCACTGCACATTTGTCAAACGAATGGTTCAAAAAGAATTACACTTCAAAAAGGGCAAACCTGCACCAGCTACGTATCGTGTATTTTGTTAGGTCGGTGCCCTTTGCCGTATGACCTCCTTCTATGCACCACCTGGTTTATAATTTGCAGGGGTTCAGCGTCGATGGCACTATCCACGATGGCAAGGATGGAAAGAAGTCGTCGTTCGTGGACAAGTGCGTCCGAATCGACGGTAGAGGAAGACACGACGCAGAGAAGCCCTTAGAAGGCTTCGTGATGAAAGGCATGACCATACGCAACTGCGGGTAAGCAGAAAAAAATAAACCAGAGAGTGTGTGCATTTCAGTGAGAAGGAGGTCGCGCTGGTTAATCAGCGTGTCAGCCCGCGAACGCCGCTACAACGTGTAAATAATCGCTGACTGCCCCACTCCGTTCGGACCGATTGAGCTTCGCCCTCATGTGAGCAACCGCTGCCCGGTGTAACGGATTTTTCGACTGGAGGGCACCAAGTCCTATTACGGAGGACCATAGTAAATAGGACCAAATATTGTGAGTAAAAAAACAAAAATATGTAGGTTTTTGTGTGTACCGTAGGTCCTACTTATTATGGTCCCCCGTAATAGTGCACAGTCGTGGTGATGAATGGAACTCCTAGCATGAGGAGCGCGAAAAACAAGGCATTCCCCACACAGTTTTTTTTCCTTTCGGTCCCGGACGCATTGGTGCACAAACTCGACACGAACATGTCGCTGCCGTCCAAATGTCAGAATGTGTTCATCCGTTCTGTTGGCTGTGTCGGAAAAATACAACATCCCCCGTTGCCGATTTGAAAATCTTTACCTAGGTTTTTGTCGGATTTTGTTTCATCTAACGTCGTGATATTCTTACGATCTTCTTTGAATTGCTAAACAAGAAAACAGAAAATAATCAGCACGCGGTGGTTTCCCGAGGACAAACGGCTTAAATTGACGTTCTGGTTGGCACAGTTAATAGCTTGTAGGGGGATAAAAAGGAAGAGTTCGGGCGAATGTACCCGAAACATTCATGATCGGCATGAACATCCTGCAATATTATATGGAGATCGCGTTCAAGACACGACAGTGTTGATATCAATATACTGAAAATCTCGCAGGAACATCCTCCTGTATACAGTCGTCATCCGAGATTCCCGAAATAATGTCTTTGTTTTCGATGGAGACGATCATGTTTAACAAATGTGTTATTCATTTGACGGTGGTGAGGATAAAGGGAAAAAATCAAAAAAAGGATTATTCATAATTAGCGCCGTTCAGAAAGAGAAAAAGTTGAGCGATGACTGCCTAGACTACAAGTTTAAATACAATGATTCTGAATTACAGCTTGAATACGTGTATACTGTCTGAACGTTTTTGTTTGGATGTATATAACTGGATTATCATATATCCAAAGTGGAAATTTTCGGTGTCCACAACTCCTCCTCCGGATCATTGGCTTCCAGCGCCGACAACGCACTGACCACCTCATGCCGTACGCCAAGGCCTTCAAAAAGGCACACTGCGAAAGCGTTGAGACGACCATCCGCAAACGACGCCTGCTCTTTGCGGGTGCCGTACAGCGGACGACCGATGAGCGGCTGACCCGCCGGGGTATGTTTGGTCCGATGGCTGGTGAGGAGAACCCAGGACGAAGCCGACCGGAGAAGAACTGGGCCCAATGTCTAGCAGACGACCTCAGGGTGCTTCAAGCCACGGGGGGGTCCACGAAAGACTTCCGAATGATGTTCGGAGTAGAGACGTTGTTATGGGCGAGGGCGGCTAGGGGAAGCGCGAGGTGGTACCGGGGGGTCGTCGAAGCCGTGGAATGTTTCGTGGCGATGTCGCACACGGCCGACGCACAGAAGAGCCGACTGCACCACGCAGCAGAGGACGCCACAAGAACGGTGACAAGGGGAGGGGGGCAGGGGGAAGGGGCAGCTGTACTGATACAGTTGTCGACGAATGCAGGAAAGAGATGACAGAACGGGTGGCTAGGTGTCGGTTCGACTAGCCCTTCCCACAGACTTTTAACTGTATCTCCCTCTCGTTTGTTTTTCTTCGACCGCGAAGCAGATATCTGACTTTTCTGAGTACGCATGCTTTTCGTCTAGCAGCCTTTTTGTGTCTTTTGTGTGTGTGTGTTTTCGTTCATTTCAGATTTGTGTTTCTCTAGTTTCACTGCCTTTTTTTGTTCTTATTTTGCCTTTCTTGCTTGTGTCGTTGTATTCTCGTACCCGGTACGCTGGCATTTCACTTGCTTGATACTTGTATTTTCTACTTTTTCAGTAGGTTTTCTCTGTCGCACAGTCTTTGACCACCGAATCAGTACCTCTCCAGGATAAGGAATCAGGACGGACACTGGGTGTACTGATGAAGTTGGGTAGAAATGACTATTTAATGTGAGGACAACAACAACATCAACAACAGCAGCGACAACAACAGGGAATTCGATGGTCAAACTCAATCGAAGGCAATATATTTCATATTCATTTAGGTCATCGTGGGATGAAAAATCGAGCGGCCTGCTAGTTGTTGCAGTTTTCTCCCAGAATAACAATACTCACTGGCAGGTGTCGGGGCAAGTGCCGGTTCCGTCCCATTATTGCACGCACGGTCTTCACCATGATCGACGAAGAATAGCGGTATAAATATACTTCCACATTATACCGCTAAAAATTGACACCCAAAGAAGCACACAACCTGAATATCGGAGGCGAAAATATATAAACCGCCCAGGAATTAGCCTTTTTCCACCCTTACATACATATGGGTGTCAAGCCCCGGTCCGTATTGTCAACATCCGCGACAGACTGGCAAAACAAGCCACACCCACATTTCAGGTGAACCAGAAGAGGAGACAAATTGGATACTGCTTAGGCACATACCAGATGGTACGAATATCCGGGATGTTCATGGAACGGCCAGCTACTCCCAGAGTAATGTCGATGAAAGCGTATCACAAATTGCAGCATCTTTCCACGAAACTACGGTTTTATATGATAACTCTTCGAGGCTTTAACCCTATGGAACCCGCAGTCCTGTTTTCAGGACAGACTGACTGAATGGTTGGGGGGTTCGTCCCCTCAACGTAGCCACGATCCTGCATGGAGCAGAGAACGTTTGGGCGATAGGAGCAGCGCATATTGGCCTAAACTGTTGCTACATATCTTAACGATAAAAAACTAACTCGTTGTGTCTCGGTGGTAGTTTTTTAAACCTAGCCCATGGGTTTGATCCTCGAGAAAGGTTACACTCTTTTTGGGATTCGTTTCATGCGAAGTTGAGGGCCCCCTATCGCTACAGGCGCACCTCTCGACAGCAGAATAGCACCAATAGTGCGTTCTGAAGCTGGCGAGGACGCGTCTTGCCGGGTCGCTAGTGTTCATCCAAGTATGGGATGCGTCCTGACTAGTAGAGCTGTGTCCATCACCCACATCTCAAACTCGTGAGTAGCACATATCAGCAGCTGTAAACCGACCGAGCCATTCATCGCACCCTTTACGTTCTGCGAAGACAGCGTCACGGATACTACAATGTTTGTCCCTACTTTTACTCGCAACAACGCGCCTGAACGTGCATGCGCGCACTCGTTGGCCTGACTTTGCACCGGTTAAGAATTTAGCCAGCCAGCATCGATGAAATTTAAAACTTTCGCACGGATTCGCGCGAATCCCGGACACGGTCCGAAAAAAATGATGCGACAACTTTCTTTACGGTAATGTTCACCGCATACCGGTGGACTTCTCAGACATGCCGAGCACCGCCACATCAGAACGAATGCTAATGGAGACGTGCGTACCAACTCTAGGTTGTTCTGACGCCCCACGCGGTTCGAGGGATATAAACCCAGACCCAACAAGTAATATCTATCCCAATTGTTTGTGTACATATTTCTTCCATGGCCGACATCGTTAACACGGACAACACTCGTGGGGTCCTGGGACATCGGATAGATGCACGCTCTCCCTCTTATATGTCAGAAGGTTTCTTCAGTCAGATTTTTGTTTCTCGAAACAAAAGTGAAACTAGTATCGCAGCATGTGTCCATCGATCCGATACCGCAGGGTTGAACGAAGACCACCCCGATGCACTGGTTGATCGTTTAGGTATCTTGCGGAGACTTCGCTCTACGGTTCAAACCCCTACGCATATGAAATGAGAGGTTGATCACACATTGTGTGGTTTGCTTCAGTGTGGAACTTTTCCACGCGGATTGTTCCACGTCGACACTAGGCAAGGGGGACTATAGTTAATAGGACCAATTATTTTTAGTAAAAATAGGTAAATATATAGGTTTTTGTATGGACCGTTGGTCCTATTAACTATATTCCTCCGTAATAGGCAAGAGGGGAAGGGGGGGGAGGGGTCGCGGTCACACGTGAGGAGATTGTGAGGGTTTTTTTGCCTTCCTCGGTCGACTGTTGCCGATTTTGTCGATATGAGTTTTGCTAGGTGAAAGGCTCACAGTAGAAGTCGCATTGTTTCCGCTGGAAGAGTATTATCATCATCTACACGTACGTATGGTGTTTTTCATAGAGGCCGAATTAGACACAGACGTACTTCTGTGGCCGTCGACGCGTGAGCGACCAATCGAGCAACCTGGGTACCATGAATAGAAAAATATGCAGCTGCAGTAGCCGTTTGAGGGATGCGAACGAGTAACGACTGAGCTATAGAAGTGAAAGACCGACCCATTTTCCCAGTCAAACAAAATCGTCACAGAACTCCCCATCCTTCTGAACGGCGGAGTTTATTTGGCATCCGTACCACTTATAGCCGTGCGCAGAACTACCTGCCTCGTTTCAACACCCACCTGGGAAACCAGAGATGTTTTCGAGGACTCAATCGCAAGTGTTTCCATTAGAGAACGTTTGAACTCATGCCCCCGATGACGTCAAATGAATACGTTGTTCTCCAGTGATAAAGGCCTAGTCGAGAACCCAGCCCAGGACAATGCTGACAACATACGCCTCTTACAGCGGCGGCCTAGCCCTAATTTTGAAGGAGTACACTTGTGGTTTTACCTTTGAAAATGTGAACGCCTTTGTTGAAAAGCGTAGACGCCCAGTTTCGAGTAGTCCGAAGCTGCTATGACGATACACCATCCCAATATACCGAGGCTGTTCTTAACGATAGACGATAATGTCGACAGGCAGGTGCTACGTGGAAAAGGCTAACATATTATCCAGCCAAGGATCGAACCGAACGACATAAATAATCGAGAGCGCGATAAATATTAATTTGTCTAACATGGACGAGACGAGGCTACTCGATCGAGGCATTATCTGGTATCGTATGGTTTAAATTGTCATATGTACAATATTTATTCGAAGCATACCTTGGGGATTACTGGGTCCATCTGGTTTCGCTTTGAAAATTATCAATTGAGCCGTTTGGACAGGGTACGCATGACGCCCGGAAGTGAAACCATTGCGTCAATACGACTGAATGTATTCTCCCAATGCAGCGCACATCGCGACTACTGCAATCAATCGCAGCTCAAACCGCGCCGTCTCCAATCGCCTCCATTATGGCGGCCACGTGAACAGGGGGGAATGCATCCGTCTCAAAAACTTCGTTCAGAAAGCGGAAATCACAGGTAACACTCTGGAGTACTGCGGCCGAAGGAACTTTCCGTTGCGCCACAACAACGATAAGCGGGAGAATAAAAACGGCGAAGGAATATACATTGGCACTTCCAGCCAGCAGGTACAGAAGGGAGGGTCCGGATCGGGTGGGATCGGGTGTGCCTAACCACTAATGCCTCTACACTCACGATAATCGGCGCATGCTACGACAGCACTGCACGAAGCGTTTATCGAGTGTCCCTCTCGCGCTTCAGGCGCCATCCCCCCCACCAAAAACCTGATGTCGACAAAATATCTGGAAGTATAGCCCTGATAAAAAATCCATCGATTGGGGAATAATCGACAAAGAATGAGTACGAAATACCTGGTATTACACTCCGGTTCTAGCTGTATGTTTTTTTCAAGAACGATATTAGGGGTAACATGTGCTGGCCAATCAGTGCTACGGCTAATACAATTACCGACGACATGTATAGTCTGATCACCCCGAGTACAGTGGCGTGTAGATCTCACACGTTATTCCCCGTCGATGCACGGACTGTCTGCAGCCACACGAACCTACCACCTACATCCCTTCTCCAACCCTGGAGCGAAATCAAATATTGCAGTTCGCCATCCAGTTAACGAGGTTATGCAGAATTTGCGGCTGGGTGGGGTTCAATGTTGATGTGTGCCCGATTGCTTTAGGATACCATAGTTGATTGACGTTGTACACCTTCCGCCAGAAACACACGCAGCACGATACTATGAACTGTCGGCACCTTGTGTGCGTTGCTGGATGGCAGTCACACAGTGATAGTAGTCGTCGCTGTCCTCACGCCGATACTTCGAATATCAATTCGCTGCAGAACAATTAGAACCGTCGTGGTTGTTCTTCGCCCACAAGGCAAAAAAAGCGGGTCAGGCTCCACTACTCTTATACCAATACTACTACTCCTACCATTACTATTGTAACTACCCTGCAACTGTATTGTGATAGTTGCGGTACTCTACACAAGAGATTATACGCCTGGATCCGGTATTTGCCAGGTTCGCCAAAATAAAGGCTGTGTTGTCCACAAAGAGTTCGACGTACTCGTTCAAATGATTCATTTCACAGCGACAGCATAATTACTGCCGTAGCAGTCGGCGTATCATACAAAACATATATACACCAGTTGGATACCATCCTGGAATATGTCGTAAACCGGGATCAGCGAGATGCTGCTGTTACTGTAGCCGAAGCTAGCTGCGCTTTAAAATGGAAATACACTTTGCAGTCTCGGGTTGGAAGTATCATACCAAGGGCCAGCGAGGTGCTGCTGTTGTTCCTGATGAAATGTAGCGCAGCCTCGCATGGCGTGACAAATGGACGGAGCTGTCATGTGGATTATCCCAAGATAGGTAGTCGATCGAACTGTAATTCGACAACTTCAGTAGAAGGGACTTTCACAGAGCCCAGACCTGAAGTTTTGTTGGTTTCCAATATCACATTTGGGGGCGCATCGGGCGAGGCGCTGTCCAGATGCGTGTTGTATAATCAACATCCGTCCCTTCTTGGCCGGTTTATTGTTATGTTTTGGTTTTGCATACCTGCAGGAAAAATACCCCACGTTTTTCACTAAGAGTCTGTGTCACCATATAATACCGAACGACACGGCGTAAGCTTCAGGCCTTGTTACTGGCACCCGGATTATATTGTCATCAACAATCGAGACTCACATTCACACCTGAAAACAATGAACTCGCTCATGTTTTGCGTGCCCTACGCCAAGAAATGCAGAAACATTTACAAAACAGCCCGGTTTAGTACACGATATCTGAAACCGTACAAAAGTCGACTTGATGGCAGCTTTTGAGAGACACGCACTCGTGTAGCTGGACAGGCCGGGACCCCCGCGAACAAGTATTCCTGAACAGTTATTTCCCGGGCGTGTGCGCCGAACTGCAAGTTCGTGATATATATGATGTCTGCTCGTCTGAGCTTCTCGCACGAGGAGCTTGATGTATCGTGCCCGAGCCGCGTTGTTTACCTGGGGAGCTTAAGTGTTCAGCAAAATGCAAACAAAGTGCAACGTGCGACCCCCTACAGTGGAATAAATCCATCGTGACCATGACGTTTTACTGCGGGTGCATAAAATGGACTCACAACGTTGCACATCCCACCACGACTTTGCTGCGTTCGAAGAGTAGTTCATCCACATACAGTGTCCTGGTTGACAAGCAAGCATTACTGACGCTGTAGCGGCACTGTCACACCTGTTTTATGTCACTTGTGGTGAGGGATAGTGCACAGTGCACCTGAACAGGTCGCTGGCACTAACCAACCGGCACTGTAAAGGGACCACAAACGACTTCTACCAGGCTATGATGCTCCCTCCACCGCTTCTTTTGCAATTTGAAGGGGTTCGGCTGATTGACACCTACTCAAATCCCGCCAGACGAGCACCACAGCCACGAACGACACTTCTTGGCGTCCTGAGGGGGGCCGTCATCAATTATGGTACTACACAAAAGGAATCAAAACTAGCACAGCATCGACGGATACTCCAGGACTTATTCAGTGTTAATTATGGCGAAAGTTCACCTTTTCGAGTATTACGATCGGTTTATCTCCCCTCTCCATTGTCCTGCGCCATGTCTTTCTTAAACTTCCGTGACAACAATGATGCAGACAGAGAAACATTCCCCCTTGGACCGGTGCAGCAAAACCCACATCAGCGGGAACACCATCGCGACGCACGGAAACGAGTGCGTCGAGGTGAAGGAAGGCTCCTCCTGCAACGTCATCGAGTACAACGTCTGCTCGAACCAGCTCGACGTAAACTCGGGGTGCCTGGGCTCGAGGGGCGACGCCAACACCTTCAGGTGGGTCTGATGTACAACATGATGTATACCATACAAAAAGTCAAAAGCGCACCAGTACGAGGGATCATAGTAGACAGGAATAAATACGTTTGTCAAAAGGGGCGAATTCAGAGCTTCTGGAGTATCACTGTAGGTACTATTGACTTAAATCTCGCTGGTATGTGGGACAACCGGAAGGGTGCTAGCGTCGACCACTGTACGTTGGTAGATCGCTCGACCTGATGAATCCGATAGCATGTTGACCGGTATTGGTAACCCATTCATTTTTGAACAATATGGGCCGATATGACACAGGTTCACCCCTGTGCCAGTACGACGCTATTAAAAGTTACACGCGCTCAAGGTTGCTTCGATGGGGGCTCCGGTACACCAACGTGTATCCACGATCTTACCCGTGCTCCAGTACCAATAGTAGAACAGTTTGACCAGTGTGCGCCAGACAGACAGCGCCTGAACAGAAAACCCACCCATTGACGCGTTCAGCATTTGATGCATGCTTCAATTGGTGCGCGCCCCGCTTTCTCATAGTCTACTCGATTGAGGAGTCCTCTGGCCGGACAAATTCCTTACCTGTTTGACAGAACGAAAAGTAGACACGGTTGACAACATCCCGGCCTTCACACACGGACCATGGCTGGTTTTATTGCCTTGAGTGGGAAACCCTGCCGAACATGAGTACCTTGGCGAACATGTATTCATCTTGTCGTAGGAGGGCTTGTTCATCATGAATATTCGTGTCCCGAACGTTCATGTAACTGTCCATCCCGTCATGCTTCTGATTTCATTGTTTCGGTTAAGATTTGGGCGTGAAACTCCTGAAATCAAGAGACCCCAACTTTGATAGAATCTATCGTACCGCCTATCGGGCACCAGTTTGCCCGCTTGGTGAAGCGGCCACCATTGCAACGCACACCTTTATGAGAGATTACGCTCCACTTCTCCCCGCCCCCCGCCACAGGACCCCTGCGTAGCAGGTACAGCGATCAAAATATATAGCACCAAGGGCCGGGAAACGCCACAGTACGGGTCCGTGCCTTTTTCTCGCGTGACAAACGTTTCGGGATCATGTTTTATAGGATGAGCTACTAACATGAAAACTAACGGCGTGTTTGAAAACATAATTTCTGTAGTAGTGTGCCTGTTGTAGTCGGAGTGCACACAAATGTTGGTCGGGTGAAGGGAAAAAATCTTGATTTCTTACAAAAAACTTTCATGGAAATGAATTGAGCCTCCTTTTTACAGATGGGAAAACTTTTCTTTTGGCCCTGCTCAGATGATAATTTCCCACTTCGCTTATGTGCGTACCCCCAGCCGACTCAGCTCTCTGGGTCGCTTTCCGTGAGGCCGATGCTGTGCAGTTGATGCCGTTTACCACCAAAAGGTATGGAGAGGGTTTACGTGATATCACTGCATTCTTGGGTTGACGATATACTACATGGGCTTGTAGTTAGGTGTCCGTAGAACAGGGATACAGCCTTAAAACGGGCTTCAATGGCCTTTTCCGAAAACACCTATCCATATCTAAGGGAAGGGAGGCAGGGTGCGTAGGCTAAATAATAAGCTCGGTAGCAAACAAGCACTTGAAAACAAAAAGTTACACTTCGCGCAACTGTCGACCACACTAACGACCTTTTCATGCATACAGGCAGCGTGATTCCGTCCAAGATTTCTCGTATAGCCTTATACAGACAGCGTTATGAACTTACCTGGCGTAGCATATCGAAAGGTCATAGAACCGTCACACTTTTGTTTCGTCATATCCCCAAATATCTTTGGGGGTCGATTCGTGGCAGTAACTGGGCGGAGCAGCTTATGTGTACTTCGTTTTTGTACTCGGGTCTTACGGCCAACGTTTGCCGCACTTTGTCGTCGTCTCGATGGGTCGAATATGCGAAAGAGGTGCCCATCTAAAGTTGCAGTTGCAATCTCGGTGGTGCGAACACAGACACGCACTCATCGTCACAAGCAAAAAAGCGTACGGATGTGTGTGCACACCTATCCGACGACAGCGGAATATTCTTCGACACCGAAAACAACGACAACGCACGGTATGCCAAGGTGAACGGTGAAATCAGGAAGCGCCGGGTGGGCAATCGACTTTCTCGTAAGCAAACATCTCCCTGTACCAAAGCAAAATTTAAAACAGTTGAAGATATTTGTTGCCTACCGGCTTGCCGTCTAATCGAAAAACATACGGAGTATGTAATATCTACCCCGTTTTTTCTCCGTGAAGATTTTTATATCAACTAGTGGCATGTCACCTCGTGAGCATACGTTTCTTGCCATCACTGCACTTGTCTGTCTGTGCAGATACAACGACGTCTTCGACTGCCTCGGGGCCGGTGTGCGGTTGGGAGGGCATCGGTTCCGCAACTATCACTTCGGACAAGGAAACACGGTACGACCGAATATAACAGACTGAAGTTTATTAATGGCGTCAGCTAGAACAGCCTTCTCGTGCGCTCAATCAAATCCCAACGCTAAAATATTCAATGCAGAGCATACCAACTGCGTTTACAGACGGGGTTAGGACTCCACGGTGACACTCTGTTATGTCCTTCCGTCTTGTAAAATAAATGATGTACAACGTTCTCCACGCCCAATCGCTCTTAACACCTCAAGATGGCTGAAGTATGGTGTGAAGCAACACGTATGAATTCAAATCGAATTTTGAGACCAGGAGATATATTGGTGGTTATGTTTCGTTCCTGTGTCGTTCGTCACAGGTGTGCGGCAACAACTTCAACCGTGTAACCGTCGGCTCCATTCGGGTAATGATCGATCAGCCCCAGGGGATCATTTGCAGCAACTCTTGCCGGGACGGATCTTGCTTCGTGACCGGGTACGTAGACACCTAATAACGCCGCTTCACGTGTAAGCCAACGTCGCTCCCTGGGGGCAGTGGTGTGTGCGTCTGGTGTTGAAGGGTATTGATAAGATGAATTGGTCGTGCATCTTGGCGCGTAATGTACTCCGTGAAGTATTCTGTCTATTGCTGGGGAACTTTTGCATTTCCGGGGTCACTCCGCAACGCCAACTTTACACAGGTTCGACTGCGTTATTTTCTTTCGGACTGGGAGACATTCTTGGTATAGCCGTGTCTAATACTATTCAATGATTAAGTGTCCAAAGTCAGAGGATTCTATCAGTAGTCGCATGGTACTAGTATGAATCAAAGTCCCAACAGACATACGCTGAAAGGAAAAGAACAAGCAGTTATAGTGTCATTGATCGCCAATACCCATGACGCCCCGGAAGAAAGAAAGTATACCCGAGATTGTTTCTTCGGTTTGGTCCTAAGAAAGGTATCGTTCCGGAGTCGGCCAGGCGCGAAAACTCATCAGTCCAGTGTGCAGTTTTTTGTGAAACCCGATCAACATGTTGAAGAAAAACGCTTCCCCCTCGAAATCAGTAGTAGTGAGTAAGTACATTTGAGCTTTCATCGTAGGATGCGTCGTGGAGATGTCGACATGAAACATTTGATTTCCCACCGAGACGAGTAACCGCGAAGACGGAAGATACCGCGGGTCGGCATCCAGTGCGTATTTGAATGCGGGAAAGGATTGACCTGTACGTTTCGAGAGCGGTTGGCGTTGGCAAGGTTGAGGACTGCCAGACGAAGATACCACCAGACGTGTTGGTGCTAGTGTAGACCCAACACACGGACTGGGCACTACCAGGTGCTCACCTCTCTGTAGAGAATACTACCACTTAAAAGCATGAAGGGGCGGCACGCACTGTAGGCGTGACAGGGCTATCGGCAGATACTACACACGGGTCGACTCGGTTCGAACGGCCTACGTTTTCAACTTTGAGTATACATATACATATATGTCACTCATATGCTCTCGACCATTTCACCAAAGCAGGTGGAAGTGACCGTCTACATATTTCCGAGGAAGCAATTACTTTTTGAAGACACAATGTACCCATGACGAACTTAGAATAATGATAATTTGTTCTATTGGCATTTTAATCCAAGTTGGACGCAGATGAAACAAGGCATGACCCAGCACCGACTAAGGTTTCGATGGCGCTCCTGGGTTGAAGACCGTTATTATTGAGGAAACATAACGTGACGTGTGCACGTGATGACACATGTTTTTCACTCTATCTAGTAGGTCGCCTCGTCGACGTCCAGAACTTCACATCGATGAGAAATTGATAACAACCGAGTCCCTCGTGGACGGTTGACAAACTTGCCCTGGTAACTGTGGGAGACTGAACGACATAACACTCATATTACGCCTACCACTATTCGACCTTCCGAGAAAAAACTTGAACATGACGATATTTGACGATCACAGAATTGCCGACCTTGTGTTCTAAATATGATACGAAGCGGGCATCGAGTTAAACCGCAGCAGTGCATACAACACGGGGCTGACATACCCTTTCCAGCACCACTGCCCATCGCTGACCCTCCCGAAAAAAGGCAAACTACAAAATGTTTCACTCTTGACGGACACATGCTCAGGTAGAATTGCAAAGAATATGCTTCTGCCTTTCGAGGCGCTCGATCTACCACAGAGGTATCCTATAATGTTTTAGCCATCATCTCGTCCTCGCCGGGGTCCGGTTGGAGAAAGAGTAAATATCTTGTTCTCTATATGACGCAACACGGGTACGCTCACGTACGAGACACGTCTACCATAGTCCTTGTTGATTCCGCATTGAACATTCGTGGGACATTGAAGCCTCAGGAAACTGAGGATGAATCTCTCGAAAAGAACGCCTCGGTTCCCACTTGGGCAGCACTATGCTCTTTTTGCGTGGCACGATGAACTCATTGGGAGAAAATCGGATTGACGTTTTTGGTTTTTCATCATACCATGAGCTGAATTTTTTCACAGGAGTGTTCCATTATGCATGAAACGCCCTTCAATCATGTTGTGTTACGGAGCCCCGTCTCCCGGTATTTGTCTTCGACGAATAGTGCCAACGTTATTGTAGCGCGTATATTGGGTCAGTATATTGAAGGGGAGCCTGGCGTGAATGAGATAAGAAGAGAAGACGAGGTATTCATTTTACGCAATTTAGCAGGTTGTTTTTCTCAACAACTATTCGTTTGTTTTGTTTGACGTTTCGTGCCTGCCGTCGTGGTGTTGGTTTTCAAAATTATAGGAACGATCGCGCTGCGGACGTGGAAGCTACTTGGGACGAGGCGTGCAAGATGGGCACGCCGTGCGACGGTATTTAATGTCCCGATGCTCCTGATGACGCTGAGAGGGGAGGAGCAGACTAAGCTCGTTGCTTGTATTGCGGCCGATGGTGTTGATGATGTTGATGGTAATGACGATGTTGGGGAAATTGGTCATGATCATGAGGTTACTGACGTTTGATTCTTCATAAGATGGTGATATAAAACGGGGCAATGCCATTGATGAATATGCAGGCTATCATAGAAGTGCACGTCCAAATATACTACGCTCGTTGCTTGAAGATCTCGAAACCCCAGCACAACACCAGTCCCCTATAAATACAACCCGTGCGACCAGGTGATCGCTTTCGTATGTATCCATTGGCTCGAGCTGGGGATCAAGTGAGGGCATTTACTGCATTGGCGTGCCCAGAGACAAAACCGTTGTTCGTGAGGCACAGCGCTACCCTTTCTCGTTGAACGAGTTCAATCTTGGAGTGTGATAATGATCATACCGACACCTATAGTTGGGGACGACATTTGGTTTGGCGATGGGCAGGAGGACAGTGATCACCGGGGTCGATATCTCGAGGGATGGAAATGTAGGCCGCACGCGTGCCGCTCGCGTATTTTCACGGAAACACAGCTTGTGGTGAGGGAACACCCTCAGCAGGTAAGGTATATGATGATGATGAGTTTGTTCATGATACGAACATCGGAACCTATTCGCATAACGATTCTGATCTCAGCCATGCTAGCGCAGCTTGCCGTAAGATGTGCGCCTTGGCTGGAAATGTTTTTCGGGGGTTATGAGTTTATGTTTTGAGGGAAGTATCGGTGGGGACGGTGAAGATACCGATGGCGCCTAGGGCAGCAGCGCTCGCAGTGAGGTGGCGTCCTTAGATATGTTGATAGATGGTAAATATTACTTTTAATCTTAACAACAATATCGGTGTATCGGTGTGGTTACTTGTTCGACGGAGAGGAAAACGATTTTTGAGTGGCGATAACAATCATGATGGTCGAGATAGAGATACCAGTGCTAGCTGCCAGGTTGATGGTTGCGTTGGTTGTAGGAATAACGGTCGACAAAATGGTATCCTATAGGGGAGCTAGATGGTGGCCACCACGACGCACAGTATGGTCGTGCAGATGTCCGGTGGGCTTGATCCACTTATTGTCACAGCGTCCCCCGGGTAAACTTTTTCGAACAAGAGGACGTAGTTGTGGTGGTGATCAGGGTGACATTTGCTTTGTAGGTGACTATCGCAGCACAACGGTAGCACCGATAACAGCAGAGTGCGGATTGAACAGTCTCCCAGCACTCTTGATTGTACAGTGAGCCGTAAGCGGGGGCAAGGTGACGTGCATCCTTACGTCTCAATCACAGTGCCGTATCCCTCTCAACACCATCCCTCTTTTCATCGCCAACGCTTTCTACGAAAAGAAGGAGTGTTGCAGCCTATTCCGGCTGAGTCCAGTGCAACTGTCGAGTCACACAGTCGGGGATATCAGAGCGAAAGACCTACCCTGTTATACAAGTCGTTTGACATCTGAGTCATGGAATGATCCATTGGGTCCCAAAGGAGTTGCTGCGTAAAAGGCGTCGTTAGAACGAAGAGGTCTTGGGGAAAGAAAAATGCGACCTTCGACGAGAGGTCTTGAACAACCTCGGGTACTACCGCTACCTTAGCACGCATCCGCCTGGAGAAACTTAAAATTATCAGGGGCCACCGCGTTATTCACACGCGGGGTTGAGAAAATTATCGGCTTGTCCGTGAGCGTTTTATACGTTTTGCCGGCACATCTCCACTGCGTGCACCGGCTTGCTGGGGTTTCGAGATCCATTTTGCTAAAAAGAGTACGCCAAACATGTTTGAACGTAATCGGTTACCGCCTGAACTACCCGCTCAAGGAAACTGTCCCGTCTCCCGCTATGATGGGGGTAGCGCTGTTCCGCCGAAGCATTCGTGGCACTAACGAACTCATTACCCCACTGCTGTTGTAATCCTATATCGTTTCTGTTGCAGGTCTTTTTCATAGGCCTCGCGATTGTGTTTGGGGTAGCACGTTTAGCGGTTAGAACGACAGTCCCGTTCTTGCGGAAAAACATTCGGAATTGAGGCCGTTTGTCCCCGAAACGGGCCTGCAGTTCGTATATGAATTTTGTCGGATATCTGGGTTTGGTATAGATATCATTCCGTGGGATTTGTTGGACGTTGTTGTGCTTACCCTACGCCGCAGCGCGCTTCCCCTCTTTGTTTTGGTGCACGAAGCGTTACCTACGTAGATATACGGGCGAAATACTTAGTGATGGTACATGAAAAAAACGCCAAGGACTACGACGTGTAGTGTAGAACGGACTACGATGCGTGATTGATTTGCTGTGCAAAATCATTGATTCGGCGTAAAACGTACCCGGGCCGATGTGGAACCAACCGCGACCACGGTTTGCGGCCGATTGAGGATGAACGTTTTCGCGTATCGCACGCTTTGCCTCACACAAGAGCATACGCACATGTGTGAAATTTGAACTACCGGTACATCCTGTGCGCATGAGCTTTTGTATATTGCCGTAAATAATCAGTTTTGAGGAAAACAGCATTCGCCTCTGCAACTGATGCGACATCTTCAAATGTACCGAGATCACGGGCTACTACCCCTGTACTGTATGCAGGGGTTTTCGCATGGAGTTCAAGTCTCCCGTATGCATGAAAAGAGGAGGATTTGATTTATACATGTGTCTTCATAGGAGCTATCTCATAAACTAGTGTCCTTGGTGGCGCACACTTGCCGACGAGCAGAGAAACGCAGATGTAGCGATTCACTAGGAAAAGGGTAGGAATGCAGGTACTCTTCGAGAAAGTATGATTGAGAAAATCGTATCCCCTGGTGACATCCGGCAAATACGCCGTGGTTGTTGATGAGTGTGCTCGACCCGATGTATTGAACAAATGACAGCACATCTCTTCGCGGTTCACGTCAGTCAGGGTAGGGATACAAAGACTTTTGGACAAAGGAGGATGCCGCCATTGAGTCGACTTTCGACGGGTAGTAGCTGCTGGTGTTTTCACTTTTTGTGGCCTTTTTTGCACGAATATAAATTGCAAATCAATCGAACCTAAATTGTTATTTGACAGTGGCGGAGGTCCAGAAGCCGACATATATATATATGGACAAACGTTTCACGTTTTGTTTCGCATTGCCGTCCTTGTCGTCGTGTGTGCCCGCTCCGCTATCCAGGAACACGACCTGAACGTCGCATCAGGCAGTGTGTCATCTTGTTCGGTATTGTTTCGTCAAAGAATGCGACAGGTCGGACGACAGATGTAGCCCTTGCCATCCGAAAATGGTTCTAAGTAAGCGGAAGTATGAACTGTGTTCATACTCAAACGGCTACTCACCGGATGGGGTCTCACTTGGATTGCAAAAGCCAGTTGGTTGGTTGAGACATAGGGTTCCTCCAACTGGGGAGACTACAACAATAATTAATTGCAGGTGCCCCCAACCGAAGTATGCCCAGCAAGTGGTTGTGTGTCGATAACAACTGCTCTGTGATGGAGGGGTGCCCATGTTGGGGCTGTGTCAAGCTGTTCAGTTTGATGCAGGGCTGCGGTGCTACTAATGTAGTCGCGGTCAGGGCCGGCAAAAAGGTTGACCGGTCGTCAAGTGGGTCGGTTCTCACCGCTGGAGTGACAACACAGATACAAACTCGGCAGAGACAGAGTGTTTACCCTTGGGTCGATAGGGTTGTGCCATATATAGGGTAGACGCTGTCCGGGCATGCGCTTGAGGCCTCACCCCGACCTTTTCAGCGGCAGATCTTGATATTACGGGGGACCTACGGTAAACACGTAAAGTATATATTTCGCTATTGTCACTAACAACATTTGGTCCTGTTAACTATGCCCCCCCGTATAAGTATCCCCCATGAAGGTGACCTCTGCACAACCACCGAATAAGCTCGTACATGCGCGGTGCTGCAAGAGGCGATTGAATGTGCTACATGCTTGGCTCTGAAGCACAACAAGGACATCATAATCGACACCCTTTGATGTCGAATCACTATTTGTTGCGTTTTGAGCGTTGCTGTCGTTATCGCGGGAACCTATACAGGCGTGGTAGAATGAGGGTTATAAATACATCGTTTAGGGCGTATTCAATCGGGGATGGCCATACCTCGCCCCCGCAAAAAGTGATGATAACACATTTTTACGCAGAACGGGAGAGTTTCAAGTTGGGGGTAGCGCTATCTGGCCGTGGTATTCGAGACTTGAAAGATGCTCCTCCGATGATGGTGTTACCCATTATCGCTCGAGTATCGAATTGGGGTTTTACACAATATTTGAACGATATTCCCTCGTCCATCAAGTCGCACGTTTCTTTTTGATCGAGTCTCGGTTCCGAGTGGAGGATGGAGCACCTCCTCTGCGAATGTCGCTAGAAATACGGAAGGTCGCCACGAATATAGCAATTTGTGCACGTTGCTGAAACGTACATAAGCTCTCGCCAGGCCGAGGAGATATGAGTTTAACCCAGACACTGGTGGGGGTAAGTGCGGTGGACGTAAACATAGTTGGTTCTCTCGCTAAGTGACCAGATGATTGCTCAAGCGTATACCAACCGTCGTCTCGCGGTGAACGTGTCCCCCTATTTTACCTTGAGGGGGTTGGTGTACTGGCTGAAACATTCTCCTAAGAGGAGGGGGTTGGTCAAGTATCCAAACCATTGACCATGGTGCCCAGTGAAACGTGCAGTTGTGCGTCTCACCGGAATTTTCAGCGACTACCGTTTGCGGCTATCTCGTGCGGGATACGTGCAGAGTTTCGGCATGTCGCTGGTTTCAACGGGCTGCACAAAAGTGGGGATGCGTCATGCGGTAAAGGGACGAGTACCACTTGTTGGACAAAGCATCTCTAACTGCGAAAACATCTCGCCCATTGCATCTAAAAAAGCCTCAAACACCCGTTCTTCTTGCAGCAGTATCACTCCAGACCTAGGCCCTATAAACGCTCAATGTAGTAATGCATATATAACTTTTTGCTTGAGCCAGGGTTTGCCTGAGATACAGAGCACCGCTTCTTCCGAGAGAGGTACAACAGCCGTCAATCGAAATAGTTGGGTCTTCTGTACAATGTTTTGATGACTCTATCCCCTCCTTGCCGACTTGGTGTTTCGTTCTGTGCATGTTTGCACTTCTACGTTGGGGATCGCCGGCTGCTTCATGGCAATAATTTGTTTTTACTCTCCGTTGCCACGTGTCATCCTCGTGCACCTTGACGAAAACAGCTTTAACGCGTTGTTAGGCAACATCAAGGTTTCCGTATTGAGATGGTATGCTTCAAAACCGCACGACTAAAAGATATATCACGTATTCCTGGCGAACCTGTACGGGCCACGCCACGCATGTGCCGATTACAAAAACTCGGGAATGAAAGAACGGCATTCGGTACAGTTCCTATGACTTATTAGTGTATCGTTTACGTACCCCATGGCAGAGAAGTAGCACTGGTAGGGAAAGCAGCGAAGTTTGACGCTGATCGTGGCATGCACATCGTACAAGTTGCAGGATTGGCAGCGACAAGTATTGGCTGTGTATTACTGACAAAAAAAATTATCCCGCGAAACAGGTTTTCCTCTACTACAATGGCGGCGACCTGCAATTTCCTCACGATCATCCCAGTTAGCCTAAACGACAACAAACGAGAGGTAACCCTGATGCAAGGTCTACAGGGGCATACATGTACTTCATCACTACTAGGACGGCTACCGAGGGAAGTGCCAGAACGGACATGTCGGTTGCCATCGTATCCGGTAGATGATTCGCTATGTTTCTCGCGATTTACAATAAACCCACCTCGTCACTCCGCGACACATTGAAAATATTTGAAAAAAAAAGTCAAGAGTGTGGAGGGGGGCAGTACACGCCAGGTAAATTTCAGTATAGGAACGGAACAGCCACATCCAGTTGGTCTCATCTTTGGCAGCGACAACTATAACGGTGCACAGCCAGCACTGATGCGACCTCTCCACACGCTAACGATATGTGAATCGTACGATGCGAACCATAACTTGTTGCAGGTGTATAAAACGTAAGCAGGCAATTCTATACTTACATTGCCACGGGCATCAAGCACCGACATCTCCCTTCTGCTGCATTGTCGAGAACCAGCACAAATGATTGTGAACCCAAACACAAAAAGTACCATGCAGCGCACCTTCCTAGGCTATGTGAAAGTATCGTTAATGTGGAGAATGGGTATATGATAATCCGTTCAGAGTAGAAGCCTACTACAAAAGACACAGTTTGTTCGTTCTCATCATACGGACGATGCTATGTCCGTCTAATATTCGAAGGCGTTGGCTGGCCCGTCTGAAGCCACAGAAGGGGGCAACCAGGCGATAATGTGTGTATGCCTTTTGGCCTGCATCCAGTGCACTCAACAATCACAATCAAATCGCCACAAGAGTCATCACCATCATCATTACTGCGGTTGCCAGAAGCAGCAGCAACAAAACTACAAGCAGCAAGAAACTAGAAGG
>JBBMHQ010026671.1:0-17310 GCA_037834295.1 Postelsia palmaeformis
ACCCTAACCCTCACCCTAACCCTAACCCTAACCCTAACCCTAACCCTAACCCTAACCCTAACCCTAACCCTACGTACGTACGTGTTTGTTGGTGAGTCTCACTATGATATTCGTGCATGTTCTCGGTCTCTTCTGCTATTGATATGTGAAGAACGCAGTATGCACACACCTGGAAGTTTGCAACATCGCAGGAGGTGATATTGGTGATTTATGTAGGAAGGTTAGCGAACATGGTATTTTGATCCTACAGCTCGCTGTTTCTCAGATCGGGGGGACGAAGTTTTCGAAGGTGGCAACGAAGTTGTTCGAATTCGCTCGCGGTATAACGTGCTAGCCGCAACCACGTGGTGTGCCGCTATGGCGTAGAGGGGGAGGCACCGGATAGTTTACACGGAGCCCACCTGATTGGAGCAGACTCTCGATCACACACACACACAAAAGAAGCACAGTACCGGTCGTCAAAGGCTCCACACACATAAACCACATAAGGAGTGAGCCGCACCTTTCCGTCACGCTCCGTTCTCACATATATACGGAGAGTATCTTCGTATCAAAGTCCGGGTCGTATCTTAGCATCATCGACTACCTCCCGAGGCAGCTTAATCTCTCCATCCACGAGGCATATTAAATATTGCCTCGACACATACTACGAGACTCCACAATACATCAAACCCCCAAGACCGGAAAACCTGTTTTTATCAAGCAACCGCATACCATCAACAGCCCCCCTAGACGGTGCGTGATATGATAGGTCCCGAATCACTGATCACCAATTGCCAGGTAAAATGGCAAGACCCAAATTCCATAATATATCGTCGCCAAGGTAAAACGGCAACCCCAGATTCCATCCTCCACCGTTGCCAAGGTAAAACAGCAATCCTGATACCTAATATCTCAATCTCGATTCCAGTATAGACCTCCTGAAATATACCAGGTATCAAGACAGTAACTACGGGAAGAGAAAAATGCTACCAACGTAAATATGCTGATAAAACCTTCAAGTAAAATCAATAACACCGTCTCCACATAGATACTGTACCGCCTGATAACATCGCCCCCCCTGTTGTGCACTCTATAGGAGCGCAACAACAGAACATATCTGATATGAGACATCTCAAATCGAAACAAAGCCGCCCCCCTGCTTTTGAAAAGTGTTTACCCCGGGAGTATGCAGAAGTCAATAACATACGTACCGCACATGAATTTAAAAGTACTATGAATACTAGTAACTTTGATTCCCCTGTACGTTGTGCATCCTTACCCGATAGCAAACGGGTACGGCTCGATTCATCAAGACCATCGGCATACCTTTTTGCCGTGTTGAGATTATTCGACGCATGGGTGCCCCTCAACACTTTCTCCAATTCCCTAAAAATAAGTCTTCTCCGTTCTCATCCCACCCAATACCCGAAAATACCCGAAACAAATAAATGAAAGAAAAAAAAAGCACCACAAATTTATCACAAAGTTACGGTGAAAACGAAACGCCTCCGTGTGTAAGGGTTTCGTGAGGAAATCAGCATGCTACAATGCCGACGATACGTGGACAACCTCGAACTCGCCGTTAGCAACACGTTCCCCATGGAAGTGATGACGGACATCAATGTGCTTGCTGTCCGGAGTGGTCACAGGGTTGCTTGCTAGATGTATCGCCCCCAGTTAATCTTCCTTCACTGTGGTACATCCAACATCGCGGTGCGGGGGTAAAAAAATCCAGATATACCGCATGAAAATCGTTTCGCGGAAACCGGTGGCCATTGCCACATACTCTGCCTCTGTAGACAAAAGGGTAATGGATTTCTTTGTCCCAGAGTACAACGATACACAGGCACCAGCGCACACGACAACTCCACCAGAGACAGACCTCCGGTCATTGGCCTCGTGCGCGTAGTCCGCATCCATGTATAACTCCAGCACAACATTACTCAGACCCCTCTGAAACGTGATACCGTACGTACTCGTAGATTTGATGTACATGAGGATGTGCAACGTTGTCTGTTATTGCAAAATCTTTGGTACTGCAGAGTACCTCGCCCCCGCCCAAACCGCGTTAAGGATGTCCGGGCGGGTCTGGTCCGACAGCCACATCAAATGCCCTACCAACGACCGAAAAGGATCATCAACGTCTGGTTCATCCTTGTCAAACACCTCAAGCCTTAGCTCATCCACCGCAGGAAGGCACTTACTTGCCGCGGGTGCCACGAAACTTCGCTACGGTGACTTCGGTAAAAATCTGGTGTGAAATCGGTATGTCCCTGCATCCCAGTCTGAAGAGAATTGGCAACCTACGTACCACCGCAACTCCCCCAGGTTGTTGATAGTAACGAACTCGTTCAGGTCCTCACAAAACTGGTCACACCTACGTTTAAGTCCCATCGTAAATAAGTCCTCCACATGCACTACTACTACTATAGAAACGGCCCCCGCTTCCACCAATCGCATGACACACGCATCAGCCTCACTCTGCTCAAAACCAAGACCCCTCATACCACGTACCAAGTGATGGTGCCAATGCCGCGACGCCTGCTCAAAACCATACAGGCTGCGACACAACTCGACCACCTTCCCGGACATCGACCCGCACCCCTTAAGGAGGCGCATGTAGACGTCCTCACTTGGCTCTGACTAGACAAACGCCTGCTCGGTATCAAAAGGGCATAAATCCAATTCCAACTCACACACGATGGCAGCCAGCAAACGAAAACTCGCAACGAATGGACACGGGGAATAGGTTTCGATATAGTCAACTCCTGCACGCTGCCCAAAGCCTCTCGCTGCCAACCTGGCTTTTGCCCGCACTGCTCTGCCAAATTCGTGAATCTTCCAAGAATAGACCCACTTAGCAGAGATCACGTTGATATCGTTTCGTCGCTACGTGCCTCTATCCTACTCGTCGATCACGGCACTGAATGTTTTCGCGCGGTACAGACCGTGAAACACAGTGTCCATAGCGTGAAACCACACGTCTCCGTGTTCATCCTCGCACGCTTCGCAATACGAGTCGGGCGTTACCAACTCACTCGAAGGGCATGAAGGTAGCTCAGGGGCGGGTATGTGCGGCGGAGAGTGGTCAGCAATAACCATGGCAAAAGTCTCCCGGGCAGCTAGCATCGAAACAAAGCCATGTTGCGCATCCATGCCCCCCTGCTGCCGCGGCGCCGACCGCGTCACCGCCGGCGTCCCTCGCGGTTGCTGCTGCTGCTGCTGCACCGGCACCTCCGACACAGGGGGCGGAGGTGCGGGCGAGGAGTCTGGCGATGCAACGGTTGTGGGCGGCGCAGGGGAAAGAAAAACGGGTAAAGACTCCGGCGGTGCAACGATGGCTGACATCGGCTCCTGCCGCTGCGGTACGGACGACGAAGCAGGCAGGGGCGTAGGCGAAGACTCTGGCGTTGCACTAGCCGATAGCATTGACGGCTGGTACGACACCTAGAAGCCCCGCGGCGCTTGCGGTTGCTGAGCTGGGTCACCGACAGCCCCCTTCTTGGCCGGCGACGGAGGCCCGGCTATCGCGGTCCCTCCATCGAACATCGCGCGCCGATAGCTCCACGTCACATCGGCCGATAGCTCCACGTCACATCGGTCGAGTAACTCGCGATGCCGGATGACGACAACATGATCTTGCTGCAATCCGAGGCGTGGTCGTTGCCGGGGTTCAGGTAAAAACATCGCTGGCCCTCCGTCTCTGACTTAGCCGCCCGCCTGGCCTTGTGGCGTCCCGGCATCATGAATGGAAGCACCGCGCCCCTGTAAGGCCTCTCGTGGAACTTCTCGAACGAGCACATCATGTCAGGCTTCTCATCCACCCGCGCCATGAGGTCGAGCGCGTCGCACATCCACGCTCATGCTTCCGGCCACGTGCCATCGTAGTCGAGCGCCTTGGTCGGAAACTGCACACCATCCAACATGGTCTGGAATTCCACGAATGCGGCCTGACCTCCTTCGGCAACAAGACCAAGCTTCCGCTCCACCCACCCGTTGCGCTTCGGACTGTCGACGGACGTGAACTCGCGGCGGGTGTTGTTTCCGGTCATTAGCCTTTGGAACTCGGTGTTAGTGAAATCGTTGGCGTTGTCCGTTCGAAGGCGCTTAGGCTCCCCGTAGGAATTCACGGCCGCCAGGAAAGCGCGGAAATCGAGGAGGACGGCGGCCGCACTCTTGTCCGGCAGAAAAACCGGCTATCCCATGTTGGTGGCGTCGTTGACGATCATCAAATAGTACCGAGCGCCGCCCGACGACGTCGGCATAGGACCTGCGAGGTCGGCGAACAGGCGCTACATGCGCTTTTTAGCACGGCACGACGTTGATCTTGAGATGGCTTCGCGGAGCCCCTTCCCCCCCGCGCACCCATCTCAATACCCTAAACGTCCCGCCACCTTGGTGCCCATTTGACGAGCAGTCTCACGTAAAACGGCATCGTCGGCGTGGCCAAGAGAACAGTGCAGATCATTGACGTCAATCCATCTCTGCCCACTAGGCCTCAGCACTGCAGCAGCAAGGGCGGGGGGTTCTTGGTGCCGCGCTACACTAGTGGCCTCGACGTAGTTGCCGCACCTCTCCTTGCGGAAAAACACGCGTCCGTTAAGCAAGTGCGCCCCTTTATGGTCAAGGGTATTTACGTGCTCCTCTTGGATCATGTTGAACGAGCAAAGGTCGAAAGGGACCCCAAGCACATACGCCACATTCCTAAGAGTCACTGCTACTTCCCCAGAACAGTACATCACTAGGTCGACACAACCCAAAACTTCTACCTCAGTTCTCTGTCCATCGCCTATGATCAACCAATTCTCATCGGGGGTGAGGGGTCTTTTGTTGTCAAACAGTGTACTATCACCAGTGCAGTGGATCTACGCAGGACTATCTCCGAGCATAGTCTTACTCCCGGGCCCAGTCGGCCTCACAAGAGAATCACCAATATAACGAGCATGCCACTTGCCTGAAGACGTCATATGCGCCACGAGGAGGTTGGGCCACTTGAACTTCTTCTCGCTGCTGGACGTTGCTTGGCTTTCGATAGTCGAAGAAAGCGGTCCGCCCTAGTAAGCCCCCCCGGCTTCTCGACGTCACGGCTCCGGTTGACCTTGTACTCCTCCTCCCACACCGCCCTCGTCTCAGTATGATTCGCCTTCCCCCCATACCGCCCCCGTCCCAGTACGGTTCGCCGTCGCCCACACCACCCCTGCCCTATTTTTGGTTCGCCGCCGCCCACACCGCCCCCGCCCCATTTTGGTTTGCCGCCTTCCAAACCGCCCTCGCCTCGTTTTGGTTCGCCACCGCCCCCGCCGCCCCCGTCTCATTGCTGTACGCCTCAGCCCACATCGCCCCCGTCCAATTCGTCGCCGTGAATTACGAAGCCAGTTTGTTGCTGAGGCGAAGCTTCCGGTGGTGGTGGGGCACTGCTGTAGTAGTCTTGAGGGGCCGGAAGTGCATGCGGTTGAGCCATGAAACAATGTGGGCATGCATACGGGTGGGCGGGGCAGTACGACACTGCCTGGCCGTGTGGCCGTAGGCTCCACAAGTACCGCACGCCCCCGCGAAGGCATTTAGCGCTGTGCAATTCGCGGACTTGTGCCCGAGGGAACCACACCCATCGCTCTTGTACACTTCCCCCATGGACGCTCCTGGAGGCGGAGGGGACGCGGGCTGATACCAACCGCTTCCGGTATTACTAACCCAACCAGTACCCCCCGGTCTCTGCTGTTGCTGGCGGTGCTGCTGCCGCTGAGGTGGGTGCTGCTGCTGGTAGCTATGGCTTCCACCCCCACGCTGCTGCTGTTGCCCACCCCCTAACGGTCGCTGCTGCCGCTGTTGCTGCTGCTGCTGCTGCGGCTGCGCGGTGCCACTGTACCGCCGCTGGTGCTGCTGCTGTGGCTCGGCGTCTCCATACTGCCGCTGCTGCTGCTGCTGTTACTGTCCATACTGCCGCTGCTGCTGCTGCTGCTACTGTCCATACTGCCGCTGCTGCTGCTGTGGCCCGGCGCCTCGAGTTCTGTCCTGAAAGCCCCCACCAACGGCAAGGGCATAGGGATACGCCAACGACGCTGCACCCATTGGCGCGACCGCCCCTAGCTTCCGATCCTTCAACTCCCTCGTCTTGCGGTTAGCGTGGGAGGTGCGGACGATTTCCTCCATTTCCGATCGCGTGACAGCGGGCCAAAGCACACTAGTGCGCTGGTCCACATCGTAAAAATCGGACGGAAGACGACGTGTGAATATGCGAGTAACCTCGCGGTCCGACTTCTTGATACTCGATGCGGACAACACATTGAGCTTCCCCTCAGCACGGGGGAAGAACAGCTTGGGGCCCTCATCCCCCTGCATTCCAATATCCTTGAACTTTTTCTCCAGATGGTCCTTCTCGGCATCACCCTGCAACTGATACCAAGCCATCACCGCCTTCCATGCTCCCTCCACCAACCCTGCAGTATGCATACGTTCCTCAACAGGCTGTCCATACACAGCTTCCATCAGAAACTCCCATGCCTTCTCGCACTTGTCGACTTTCTGCTGCTCAAAAAGGTAGATGGACCGGTTTCGCTCCTCCATTCCTCCTAAGCCTCCGGCTATTCGAATGGGGTCGCTCGGGGCTCAAGCGCCCCGATCAGACCCCTCGCCGACAAGAATTATTGGAACCTGTGTGACCACAGGTGCAGCTGGCTACCCGCATCGATCTTGGGTACTCGCATGCTATTCTGCGAATACAAGAGGAGCGCCGGGGGGGTCTGGTGGCGGTAGCCTGGCTCCGGCACAGGCTGTCCAGCACTTTCCTGCTGTGTAAGCCTCCCGCTTCGCCCAGCGGTACCCCCTTGAGCCGCTGCCTCGGCCGATATCCTCAGCACTCTCTCCGCCGACAACGCCGTGTCTCGTTCAGCCAACGTCGCATCCCGCGAGTCCCGCTCAGCCAAAGTTGCCGCCAGCATTGCGCCTCGCTCATACAAATTAGGAGACACTTCCGCAAGCTGCTGTCAAGGAAGCTCGGCCTCCTCCGCCATGACAACAAACCTTTTGCAAGCTCCGGGCCCGGAAACCCACGATAATCGTGTTTGAATCCGCTTGCTGTATAATGTGTTAGCCGTAACAACGTGGTGTGCCGCTATGGCGTAGAGGAGGAGGCGCCGGATAGTAAACACAGAGCCCACCTGATTGGAGCAGACTCTCAAAGACACACCCACACAAAAGAAGCACAATACCTGTCGTCAAAGGCCCCACAAACATACACCACACAAGGGGTGAGCCGTACCTTTCCGTCACGCTCCACTCTCACATTTATACGGAGAGTATCTTCGTATCAAAGTCCGGGTCGTAGCTTAGCATCAACGCCTACCTCCCGGGGCAGCTCAACTCCTCCATCCACGAGGCATATTAAGTAATACATACTGCGAGACCCCACAACTCATGAAATCCCCAAGACCGGAAAACCTGTTGTATCAAGCTACCGCATACCACCAACAGAAGTGATCGACAGAGACGAACATAATCACATGTCTGCACTACACAGAGAGTTGGAAAGTAAAAGCGAACTACTTTTTGTCTTGAAGTTGATGCGAATTAGACTTTATCGTGCTACTAGACTACTGAATAGTGATGATGCACCAGACTGTTTTACAGCGTACTGTTTTATTACGGGGAGCCATAGCAGGACTTAATATTGTCAGTAAAAGAAAGAAAATATACCGGGTTTAGTATTCACCGTAAATTCTACTTAGTTTGCCCCCCCGTAGTATTCTTGTTATTCTTGCACGGCCAAGGGACGGCTTGGCGTGCTCATTCCACAATGGTGTGTACCCGTAATCATTTTGTATTTGTTGTTCGTAGTTGGTCGTGTCTGCTGCATGATGCGTTTGTTGACCGCATATCTTTTGGTCTCCGTTCAAAACCCCTTGGCGCTGATATCCGCGAAGATCTGCGATTTTCTTGTGTGTTTCCCTTCCTGATTACTTTGCTCGTCTTTTCACTTTTCCCTTCTACAGTGAGGGATGATGGAAGAAACTGGGTACCGGTTATTTTTATCGGTTTCCGCGGTTTAATTTACATGGAATTTCCAGGCCATTTTTATTCAGTTATTTGCTCTTTTGATTTTGTTGTTGTCATCGCAGACAACTCTGCTTGGCCGAAAGTACAAAAAAGTACTAATGCATCCCAACCCATCGCAACAACAAAACGTGGCATAAAGCATAACGATTGGCAGACAACAGCAGCAGCGGCGACAGATAAATAGTAGTACAAAAATAAGCATACAGTATTTCCCTCTCGAGAGCTGTTTCTAAACGAACAAAACGTCAAAAGTATACGCTGTATACCATCCCGGGGACGGGACGTTTTCGTCCCCGGCCAGCGCGGTTATAACGGGTAGGTTAGGTAAAAAAAAGTTGATTTGCGGTTAAAATTGATACTCCGTTCATTCCTTACTGCTGTCTCAACCCAGGCCGCGAGTTGTAATAACAAGACGGACGTATCTGCAATGCTCGTTACTTACCCACCTATTCGAAAGACCAGCTAGAAAACGGTACTACTGATACTGTCTTGTGACTGTTGCTTCGAGTGAAATCATGAGGGGGGGGTTGATGGCATGATTCTCCTCGCAGACATGGTGGTAATGATACGATCCGTTATCTAACGCGTAACCTTGGTCACCCGCACGAATTGACTTGTTTTCTGACGCTGAAGCCACCTACCCGATACTTCTCACTGCCCCCTGCGGATTTGCGAGATGTCGTCCATGTCGCAGCAACGTGGAGCCGCGGCGGAAGACAGGCGTCGCACCTGTAATGTAGAGAGCACGAGACGGGGGTTGATAGGTGGAGTTGTGGGGAGGGTAGACTTGAGTTTGTTTTTTTTATTTCATGGTTTAGGTAATACTTTGAGGTCATAATTTTATCACAACATGTAAGATGAATGCTTTGTCGTCTACCAAGCAGGGGAGGCATTGTAGCTGTACTCGATAACACGCCGAAGACTTCTTATCGAGTATAGTGGAGTTCAGATAGGGTGAGATCATAAGTGGATGTGGACCATGCACGCAAGGGTACTGGCCGGAGGTCTGTCTCCGGTGGGGTGGTATTGTGCGCTGATGTCTGTTTATCGTTTCCCTCTACTGGATAAAGATGTCGGAGGGATGTGCCCGACGGGGAGTTCGAGATCAAAACGTACGGTCTGCAGAGCAGCAGGCCAATTTCCTCATCAAACCGTTGCACTCTGAAACCTTCGGGGATTTTGAGTCATTTGGGTTTGTGGGATACGAGTAGGAGTTTCGATATGCATGTAATGCTTCTGGGAGGTACTTGAGTAATTGACGTGTGACCTTGGGGGTTCTTAGGGGAATGGAGAGTGTATTTGGGAGGTACCAGTACGCTGAGGGATATTAATCCGTCAAAAAATTATGCCGATGGTCTTGATGAATCGTGTCGTACGCTTTGCGCCCATCACGAATACCCAAATACTTTTGATTTCAGAGGAAGCAGGTTGTTCTCTTCCCTATATGCTCCCGAGGGCAGTGCTTAGTATGGGGGCTGCTACAGTTTGATTTTAGCTTTTTGCAAAGACGTTGTTCAGTACGCAGCAGGGGGGGCGATGCCATCGGACGGTAAGCTATTTGCGTGAAGGCGGTGTTATTGGCTCCGTTGAAAGGTTTTACCAGCATTCCCATGTTTGTTGGATATCCCCTTCCCCGTAGCTACTGTCTCGCCGTATACTAAATTGAGATGGGCCGACTTAGTATCGGGATTGAGGTGGACAGATTTTGAATTCGGAATGTTTTGTGCATTGTCAATTCTTCGTATTGGGATTTGGAAATAAGTGTCCTTTTCGGTAATTTTTTCATGATATAATTTGGGACTTGCCGCGTTGTCCGACAGTATCTCGTTATAGCGGTTGGGATCTGTCCTACCGCGCACAGAGTGGTGGGGGATGTTTGTGATACGCTGTTTTCGATAATGGGCTGGGGATATCTAACGGTTTCACATGTACTCTAGGTGTTTCGTATTTTGTGTCTAGGCACTATTTGGTAGTATGCCTGAGTGTTCCGGTTTGTGATAAGGATCACCCTGCAGGGCAGTCGTGATCCTAAGATACGACCCGGGGTTTTATGATAAGATACTCCTCGTTATAAATGTGGCGAGACTTCTGACGTAAAGGTATTGGGTCGCCTGGTATGTCTTGGAGCTTTGACGATGAGGTACCGTGCTTCTGCGTGTGGGTGTATTTTGGTGTGAAGAGTGTAATCTAGTTTTTCTACCGTCCTTCTTCGACGATGGTGGTGTAGATCACGCGTGCAACACGTGCACGCGTCCGACACCTCCTGTACACAAACAGGACCCTCCGTTGGAGAACCCCTATACTCACAACCCTCGAGCAAATATCATCCTCCTGCTGGTTTATCCTAAAGGATGTGGATTTACATCTCTCTGTAGAAAATCTTCAACGGCGTGGAGAGTGTCACTTGTTTCTACATTTTCTGCGATACCGTTTACTGTATCGCCGAGGAATGCGCGATACTACCTGTATTTCATCCACCAAACAACCGGCACATTTCCTCGTCCTGGATCATTGTGTGTTGATGTTGTTTGATGCGGCAAGAATGATGCCACAGGTTTGGTGTGTCTGCAACGTTACGGCCTCCTTCGCTGGGGTGTTCGGATGCTTGGGGGATGGAGTCGAACAACGAAACAACTGCAGTGTTCTTGGCAACGCCCAGCTACACATTCCTATGATGACCCCACTGCGAACCGCCATTTTTTTTGTTTTTGTGACGAGCTCTTGAAGCCGTTCTAGATCGGGCTTGGAGTATGGCCTTTGAGGTTCATACAGGAGAAGATGGACGCCACATCGCTTCTCTGCGGCGGTCCAGGCACCTGCTTGGTAGATGGTTCTGACAGCGCAAATACATTGGGCAAGTTCGAGAGCGTGGGGGACATGATTGTCGACGTCAAGGCTGTAGCCTCCAGAATTAGGAAGCGAAATGGTGCGGACGCGCACTACGCTGTTGTCGCCATGAAGGGTGGCAGCCACCTCTGCTCGTGCCGCACGCTGCCGACCCTTGACCTATCTCCCCGGCACTTTTGAATGGCGATCGGAGGTTTTGAGCTGCGCGTTCAAGTTTCACGTGGGCATTCTTTATATGCTCTGGCTGTCAGAGCAAAGGTGTATACGGATCGGTGACTGGCCCGTGGCGTCCGGGCCGAGGTGATCAGTAGCCATAATACACTGCAGAGGGGGCAAGGTTTTTTGCAGGCGACCCCACCCTGCCAAGCGAGGGTCGGTGAAAGACGATCGCTGAGGCTGAGAGCACTCAGTCTACCTTAGTGCTTTTGATTGAGAACGAGTATACGGTATAAAACCGTCGCTACTTGTACGTTGATCTCCTAAAGAAAAACACAGTAATCGTGGCGGTGGGGGTAGAAACTGTGTACTGTATACCCTGACACACTCCGTCACATATCTGCCGCTTTTGAGGCCCCAGTAGAGCAGGCAGCAAGTATCGGGTCGAGGACAGGAGTTACCGTTGACAATCCGGTGATTGTACGTTTAAACGCGAGGAGGAGACGCAGCAACAAGGTGCGAACATGGAGCTTGTAGACGCGGTGATCAGCTACCGGTAAAAAAATGTGTACGGTGAGACACTGCGTCACATCTCCGCGACTTTCGAGGCTCGAGTAAAGCGGGCAGCAGGGATCGAGTCGGGGACGGGAGTTGCCGTTCGCAATACGGAGACTGTACGTTTGCATGCGGCGAAGAGACTCAGCAACGAGAGGCCAAAATGGAGCTTGTCGACGCGATATTCAGCTACCGGGACGAAGAAGGCTAGTCCATCGGGTACTTGTTGTTCTCCCCCTGTTATTAAAATTATACCTCAACCCTAAGCTTAACCCTTGTGGCGGATGAGACCCCTCGCGCTTTGTCTCGCCTTTTTGCAAAGCACACGAGTAGGGATGCCAGGGCTTATCCTTTTGGCGCGTACACGATCATGAGCGCTCCCCTTGTTATATCGGATTATTCAAGGTGACCACGTATGCTGTGCACTACAATACTCATAATTTCTTGGGCGTTTTTGTTTTTTGTTTTTAATCTTTAGTTCCCTGCATATCCGAAGGGATAGGACGAGAACACGAAACGACACGCGACACTCCAAAGCCTGGAAGTCTATGGAAAACAATGTTAGTGGAGTAAGCGACCACTGACTGGACGAAAAACAACGGGATCTTTGATTTTGACTTGTTTTAGCTTAATTGAGTACCCTTTAATCAGGGGGACTTCAGAGGGAAAGCACGTGAAAAACGATGCCGACTGCAGCATTTACCACACGAAGCAGCTCGGGTGTGCAGCATGATGACACTCGTACTGCTGCACCCTCGTCCTGGTTGGTTTGATAAGACAGCGCACCCGTTGATAGATTGTCGCTCAATCCCAAAGGGTTGATGAAAAACAAAGTATCCACTTAACCGTGTATTGACACATTATTGTACAAGTTCAATGATTTTTCAAAATAATACCAGGTACTTTTGATGGAATAAGCGCGCCCAACGTGAATGTCTGGTGTACCATGCAGCTCGCAAACCTGAGTTCGAACACCTCAACAATCTGTCATTGTTTATATTTAATTACAAATAAGTGCTGTCCAAACTATGCGTGGGGTTCAATATTGTTTTTCGTCTACCCCAGGTACATATGGTATCTGGTGCTGTTGTACTTGTTTGTTTTTTTGCTTCGTATGTATTGTTCTTTGTTTTTGAGCTTTTTAGCTGTATGCTGCTAGGTGTGTCGCTATAACACACCTGGTGCATCTTTATACCGTAAATGCGTAACGACACATACTGACATCTACGTGAAAGCTCAGCCAAAAACTCTCGCATGATCCTACCACTCAATGCGTTATACTGTAGCAAATGCTGTATTCATCGTTATGGTTTGCTGTTATACAAGTATGTCGGACGTACCACTACGATTGCGTCTGTCGGCCTGTACCCTTGAACAGAGCAGACGCAGATACCGCATGAAAACCGCTTGATGCCATACGATCATGTCAAAAAAAATTCACAAAGGCAAAACGAATCCTGCGAATTGCTGGCCATTTGGTTGGTTTCGACGAGAAACCGCCCGAAACCCTGACAGATAGTTGCCGTGTTTGGTCTCGTTTTGTTTCGTTTTTGTTTTCAAACACTACCGAAACCAATCGACGTTTTCGAGCAGAACCGAAAACCCGACCAACCCACTTTTCAGTTTCGATTCACAACACTGATCATGCCATTAGTGAAGAAGATATGTGTTGAATTGTTTCTGCCCTGTCGGAATAAACGGACGTGCGAGGTCGCGCAGTGTTTTTTCAGCACGGGGTAGTTCAACACCAAAACTGATGTACACCCGATTGAAGGTTTGTCCAACCTCCCGCCATACCTGTACACGCAGCAAATAGAAGACTCAGCACCGTGACCCGGTAACAAATCTACTGCACAAAATGATTGTCGCATGCATTGCCAAGTCGGTGTGCTGGTGCGTGTGCTTCCTGGTGTGAGTATCGTGCGATATCCAACCATTCTATTATTTTCACTCAAAATGTCTGGACGTTTGCACCAGTTCAGTTTCAGGCTTGCAGTTTGGTACGCACTTTGCTGGATAGCAAACTCCAAGTGTTGTTGCCGCCGATTAAGTTACTGATTGTTTGGTGTTTACGGACAGCTACCGAGAGCGCCTGCTACAGCGTGGGTAGAAGAAAACCAATGAGAGTCGATGACGAAACAAAACGTGGGACCGTCCTTGTGATGAGAATGTGAGGGATGTACTATAATCGGGAGGGGGAAGAGATCCAACTATGTGACCCCAGACCTGAGATACGACTGTGAGGTAGAGATAACACCAAGGGCGCACGAAGTGGATAGGATGGAACAAAACAGGTACCATGCACTGAAGAGACTTTCCAACCTTATCATTGCTTAAGTTCAGTCCGGTAGTATTATATTCCTGTGGAACGATATTAGTGTGTCCACGCACGGCGCACAAGATAGGCAACAAGCGCAGCACTGCTATCTGGTCGTGGAACGTGTGGACACAATAAACCTACGTCAAAGTTCGAACTACTGTGATACTGTAGAACAGAAGACTCGAAGTTGAAGAACGCTGCGGGCTCAGCGGCGAGCGCTACACGTCATGCCATCACCTATACCCCTGATATCACGGAAGGAAGACCACCTCCTTGGATCATACAACCTAACGCCAAGAGCACACCAGATGATACTATTCTGGGTCGCTTTTATATGGCCACTTGTACACCTAATGAAAGCGAACGTGTCGATCGTAACGACACGTACTATACTTCAAGTGTTTATGAAATCTTGGCAGTTCATGAAATATTTGAGGGTTGAATCGATTATGTACCCCACTTGGCTGCGAAAATATTCGTCCACCCGGCATAAAACCGTCGCCACAGCAGCTGCAATCGCGGGTTCCATCCGCCAAGTAGTACCATCGCCCTCAGCTCGGCTCGAAGGTAGGTGCCGATGTTTTGTCGAGTGAAACTCATTTTCACCTCTTCACGCTACACCGCCCAACGTGACAGAGTGTAAGTTGCTACCCTCACTGATATCAGTGGGTCGGTCACTTCGGTGCGGTCACCATGTGTACTCGGCTACGAGAGCCAAATGAGCTATCACGCCTTCTGCGTTGAGCCGTGACTTCCGAATAACCTTCGGAACGACCCTTCGAAGCCTTGGGCGCTCGTAAGTGGTGATACAGCTCGAGGAGTGGGGCTGCCCGATCCTCTTCTGCCTTGTACCTACACTTGCTGAACACCTTTACAACTTCAAAGAGCCATTTTCCTGAGACGGTATTCTACAACCTGTCCCGGAAACATTCGGGAGAATACCAAAATTCGAGAAAATGCTGAACGAAACTGAAAACCACCCCTCGGTGAGATCGGCTCGAAAACGTACCTAGAAGTCGGGACAAGCAGCTGGAATGTTCAGCAGGTGTTGATGTGGAGCAAAATTCAAAATGTCAGACAACGACGGAGATGCCGATAGGGATAACGATAAACCGCGCCATGTCATGCGTGGTACATGTGTTTCTGCACTGTCAGATTAAACGGCTCTGCGAGGTCGCACAGGGTTTCCGCACGAGGTAATCCAACACCAAACCTGATGCACATTAAAAGCGGCCCGATGAAACGTTTGTTCTCCCTTCCGTCATCCCTGTCCACGCGGCAAGCAGAAGACCTAGGATCGCAACCGCGTCTCGCTTCTACCGTAAATGATAATTGTTTTATGTATTGTCGAGTTCGTGTGCAGTTGCGTGTGCCTGCTGGCGTGAGTGTTGTGCGGTATCCTGCTATTTTTTTGTACTCTCCTGGCAAACAGGGAAATGTCTGGACGTTTGCACTAGCTTAGCTTTAGGCTTACAATATGTTACTTGCTTGAAAAAACAACGAACTCCGAGTTTTGTTGGCACCGCTTGTGCTGATGATGTTGTATTTAGACACAAAACATGGCATGTATTCCTTTGTTTAATGTTTCATCACCATGCCGCTCCTCCTGTGAAATCCGGATCCAGCAACCCACAGCTAGCTGCCACCCGGGCTAGACATTCGAAAACTCAGGTTTGTCGCGCTTGGATTACGGTCCTGCAATCTGTGCGCCCGCGGTACCGACCAATTTTCCAAAAGCTTTGATCCTGTGGGACGCAATCACTCAGGCTATAGATATCCTCTCAATGACAGCAACTCCCCTTTTCTTAGGCAGTTGAACCCGCGGTTTCGTGATTATCATCCAACCGGCACCCTATGTACGATACGTATGTTGCACTGCATGCTTTACTTCCTGGGAAACGGTTCACGAACTTTTGGCATCGTTGTCGCAGGTACGTTCGAAGTCAGTCTATAGCCCGATGGTATGGTGCTACCTTGACCACCTCTACCATTGAGACGTCAGTTCAAGCATCCTCACAGCAGAACCGACACGTTTATTCCGTGAAATACGGACAACTGCCGAAAGCGCTTGCTGAAGCGTGTATAAGAACAACTTCAAGACAGTCGATGACCAAGCAAAACGTTGGACCGTTCCCGTGAGGTAAAGATGAGGGACGTGTACTATAATCGGGAGGACAAAAAATGTCCAACTATGTAACCCCAGACCTGAAATCGACTAGGAGGGAGAGATAACATCTAGGGTGCACAACGTGAGTGGGATGGAACAAAACATATATCATATACTGATGCGACATACAAATCCTATCAGCTGTTACGTTTAGTCCGGCAGTAGTCAACGCTTGTAGTACACTACCCGTCTTTTCACAAACAAAGCACATCAGCAATAGAAAAAAAAACAATGCAGCACTACTATCTGGGCGCGGGACGTGTAAACATCATATGCCCACGCCAATGAATGAGCTTCTTTCGAGAACAAAAGGCTCAAACGTTTAGGGATGCCAAGGAAATTGTATTGGGATGGCGCGCTCGGAGGCGAGCGCTACACGTCATGCCACAACGTAAACCCCTGATATTACGGAAGGAAGACCACCCCCATAGATCATATAACCCGACCACTGAAACACGCCAAATGAAATCGTTTTGGGGTCGTTTTTGTGTCGTAAGTAATACTATTAATAGTACCGAAAGAAAAGCTTATGAAACGCAGATAAAGAATTGATTTCAATAACACGTAATATGCTTCATTTATTCTTGGGGTCTGGGCAGTTCATAAGGGTTGAATTTTGTCGACTGCCTGCCTCAATTGGACGTCGAAAAAAGCATCCACCCGGTACAGAACCGTCACTCCGGCAGCTCCGCTCGCGGTACCCATCTGTGCGATGGCTCCACCGTCATTGTCCCGACTCGAAGGCAGAGGTGGATGTGTTGAAGCGCGAAATCCATCATTATCTTGTCACGCTATCAATACAACGTCCAACGTGTCAGACTCTCAGCTATTGCTCTCATCGAGCTCAGTGGGTCGGTCACTTTGTTGCGGCCACGAGAGCCCAGAAAGCTATCGCACCGTTCGCGTTGGGTCGAGATCCGAAAATGACCTCAGCATCGACGCTTATCAGCCTTGTGCGCTCGTGAGTAATGGCACAGCTCGAACGGTGGGAATGCCCAATACTCTTCAGTTTTGTACCTACACTCGCTGAAAGCCATTACAACTTGAACCCGTGATTTTTCTGGGTCGGAACTTTTGGCTTCTACCGAAATTATTTACGGAAATACCGAAACTTCGAGAATATACTGAATGAAACTGACAAGCACTCATAGTTATAAGCGATACTAAAGCGTATCCAAAAGTCAGGACAAGCAGCTGGGATCTTCAGCAGGTATTGGTGCAGAGAAATTTC
>JBBMHQ010026782.1:0-17302 GCA_037834295.1 Postelsia palmaeformis
GTGAAACCTGCCAATATTGTACAACACTTCCAGTGCTCCTGTGGACCTAGCACTGTAACAACTATAGGCTGTCCGTGGGGTAGTATACCTGCGACTCGGCGTCTTTTCAGGGGGCTTAATTTAGTGGGTAGTTGGGGTTCACGCCAAGCGGTTTGAGCGGTGCCTCGGCGGCCAATCAACCGGCGGCCCATTTGAACGGGCAGTTGTCGTAGTGGACTGCTCACCGGGAGCCACTGTAGTAGCGACCTTCGTCGTGGTAGAGCCCCATCTGGAACAATAGAAGCGTTGTGGTGAGCAGGAGGACTCCGTCACTGTAAGAGGATGCAAGTGGGCCGGCGCGACACAGGACCGTCAGGCGAGTATTTGCTTTTCGGAGTCAGACATACATGCATGGGCGTCAAAGAGCACGTAATTTCAGTTCTGCGCGTCGCAAGACAATACTAGTATCAATAGTAGGCGTTTGCCACAGCTGAAATATTTGGCCCTCTATTTATGGGGGTTTCTATTAAATAGGACCTACGGTAACACTAAAAACTATATCGTTATCTTTGTTTGCTAACAATATTTGGTCCTATTAACTATGGCCCCCGTAATTGTGTTTTCCCGTACTTTTCGCGTGCCCGACCCTCCCCACACACCCCCCCCAGCCCTTCGCTCGATTATTTTTTTGCGGCTGACACCGACGAAAGGTCTACATAGGCGGCCTTCATTTGGTCTCTTTGTGAAATACGATTCATTTCCCACGCATTCCTCGCGAGGCGTTCTACGATACAGGTTTACCCTTACGTTTCGGAGTCTCTTCATTTATTTGAGGAGCTCCATCTCTCACCCGAAAACTGGCTTCATTCAGCAAAAAGCGAGTTACATCCCCAATAATTCCATGGCCCAAGTGTACAAAAATGTCATTTTCCGAAACAACGTTGGCATTTCGATGATTTTGGGTTGACGAAGCCCGACATTTAGGAATCACTCCGACGGAAACGTGATATTACTGGTCAACCTATCGAATCGAACCTATGATACATCCAGAAACCCCTGTCTTTGGCAATTTTTTACTATTACGGGGAGGCCATAGTTAGTAGGACCTACGGTACACACAAAAACCTATATATGTACCGGCTTTTAATCACAATATTTGGTCCTATTAACTATGGTGTCCCGTAGTAGTATTATTTTGTCCTATATCCTATCCCCGCCGTAATAACTCTATCGTAGAACGAAAGAAGAAAAAATGGCGACACAATCAACAACATTTCGAAACTCAAGGTTAAGCTATTGCGGGGGAACGTATAAAAAAGGACCTACATTGCACATAAAAAACTATATATTTCGCTTTTTTTTACCAACAATATTTTGTCCTATTTGCTCTGGTCCCCCGCTATGAGTAAGTGCTTGGTACCCACGAAACAGGTAATGTTTTTAGTTGTGTGATGAAAAACATTTCCTACGCTATAGCATTCGTCCTTCAGTTCGGTTTACCAACTTGCTTCAAGTACATCCTACGCCCCCGTGTCCGTGAGGCTCTCAAAAAAACAAAATGAAAGTAAGCATTCACCTATTTGTGTGTCAGTCTTGTTCACCTGGTTTCAACGTACCCTTTGATGTGTGTGAGGGACCTCGAGGGTACCAACGGTGGGGTTATCGACGTTCTTTGCTTCGCTTCACGTGTACCTTTGCACATCACTATACCACATACCTGGGCACATGTTTTGCGGCGCAATTCAACTAGTAGTCGTCCTTGTCCTTGACCCGCTGAATTAACACGACACCCACATCGGCATCTGCTCTTACCTCCTATGAATCACAGAACCCCCTTCCCACTTCTTTCCGCGTATGATGCTCGTCGCACCCTCTCTCTGCTGTGACGGTCAAGGTCTGGCTGGGTGCTGTGACCTACCCTCCGCAAGACGCGGGCGAGACTCTCCCTTGGAGGGTGAGCATGACGTGGAGTGAACGGTGCGACCCCGAGGTGAGCAAGCAAAGCCCATTACTGAGCCTTAGTACACGCTTGTAAACGGGACCACGCAGCGACATGCAGCTAGCCGTTGCTTGGGTTGCGGAAAAGTCTTGCGGGCGAGGTATTGACCTCTGCTCACGCGAGGAGCGCAGATGATGATTGAACCACCACCCGTCCAAAGCGGCCTTGCAACATACTTTTGTTCCCGAGGTTTTCTTTTTTCGGGAAAGTTATAAGTGGTCAATGTTGAAGATCATGCTGCACGTTGTCGGATGGCGAGAGGAATATTCTTCACAAAACGCATATTGAATGACAGGTGTGTAGAGGGCACGGGTCTATCAGAGATTTCTGCATGACAGATATTATGCATTTCTCAGCTGTCTTGTGATGGGAGACGACATCGTAGATGAAGCTTGACGTCAGAAAAGTGACTGCAGCTGAATGTGAAAAACGTTTCATGATTGATTCATGCTTTTGGAGGCGGTACTTTGTGTGGTATATGTACGGTACTGGCAGTCGGGTATGCTTCCTTCCCCGTTTCGCATTGTCGCCCTTTCACGGCGGGATCATCCTGAGTAGAAGGACCTACGGCACGCACAAAACACTCAAATGTTTCCCCTATCTATACCAACTTGCAAGATTAGGTCCTATTACGGGGAGGCCATAGTATATAGGACCTGCGGCACACACAAAAACCTATATATTTACCTATTTTTGGTAACAATATGTGGTCCTATTAACTATGGCACCCAGTAATATTGACTGCTCCTTCCCCGTGATAGCCGTAACTCGTAGCCGGGGTCACGCAACAGGCTCTCTCTCCACCCTCCCGACTGCGGCTTTTGCCTTCCTTTTTACCGGCGGAGGGCTTCATTCCTTCCCTGCTTCGTTGGCTTCCGTCTAAGTGTTTACCCGTTAACAGGCGGTGTCTACGCAGCTTAATCGGGCACCCCGAAACGCTTACCCGGCTAACGTCACGTGTGACGTACCAAGCTGATAATGGGGGTTCAAAATTACTTGGATATCATGCCGGTGTAGAACAAGGTCTGCGTACGTGTCCAGCCTTTTCACGTAGGAAGTAAGTGCAGAGGGTTTTTGCCCCTGCTGTACGCCTTGAACGCTGATATAAAATGTATCGTGTGCTCTATCTGTCAGGCAGCAAGAGCTACAATGTTGACCACGCCAAGCTCGGATATTCTCAGAAAATAGACGAAGAAAACCAAGAGGGACACGGAAAACGTCAAGCCCATGCACCAAGCCAACGCTGCTTCCCCCCTAATATCATGCCGGCGTCCAGACGTTTTTGTTGAAGATGACGAAGACGTGCTCTGACGGGACAATGGGAATCACAAAGACCATTCCCTGTGGAGGGTCAACCACCCACACGTGCATGGTTCAGGTGAGAAAGTACATACTACGGGTGTCTGCGTCAAGTGTCATTTGTTTCCCTCCCGCAATGTCTCACGGTAGTTCCTCCAATCACGATTTACGTTTTTTTTTTTTTGGTTTCGATCCAAACTGATTTTTGACCGGGGCTCCTGAAAGCGGAAGCATTGCGCCCTCTTCGGGCAATGCCACCTTCGAGGGGTGGAACCATACGAGGGGTGGTGCCATATTTGCTGAGTTCTTCACATGAAGATCTCAAACATGATACTCTACCCTCAAGAAATCCGCCGACGAAGCTTGGTCGCCGAAGCTACCGTAGAGCAGCATTTATTTGTGCTGCAAATTCATAAATAAAGTAATATATACTACAGTAGTATATCGAATGTATATAAAATTCGTAACCTGTAGTTGCTCCCTCACATGTCTTAACCGGCCACAACGTATTGAACCAAAATGTGCCCCCATATCCGCGGGGGGGGGGGGCTTTCATTTGATACATATTATCTTTCTCAGCGAGTGAAATGCCTACCATGCGCTCGACAATTTTATAGGTGGCAGGTTTGGCGATAAATTTGCTCCGCCCGCACGTCTTGGCGACAACGTTACGTCTGGGAAATACGACAAACACATTCATAGCTGCCTGCGCCCACAAGGTTTGGCGATCAACGACTGGAACTTGCTTCGAAAGCTTCATGCAGGCGCGCTCTAGGGGTGCCCCAATTTTGTTTATGAGGCTCCTCACTCGACCGTATGGAGCCCTGTACCTCACCAAAATCACTGATTTCGCGAGACCTCCAAGTTGCAAGGCCCGATGGATCCCACAGCATGGATAAGTGATACATCGTGCGCAGAAACCATATTTTTCTGACGAGTTTAGGTTGATGAGTGCCGACAGTCAGAAAATAAAACGTCCAAACAGTCCTTTCCTTCCCCTAGCATGGCACACGCCTGCTACGGTGCGGAAGGATGAGGGCGCCAGGATCTCTTGAGGCTCCTCACTTGCGAAGCCCACCTCATCCACAGATCAAATTCGAGAAACGTTCAAAATACTAAGCGCCATACATATTCGATTGCGCTGGCTAGGCCTGTGTCAAATGTCATCGAGAGGAACGTATTACGGCTTCTATTTGTGGGAAAGCTGACATGAGCTATTACCAGGGTGGCCCCTGAACCTCTTGAGCCTTCTCGCCTGACCTCGAGAAGATATCGTCCAAATAAAGGGTACTGACTTTGAAGGTATCAACCAGCTACGAGAAACGTCAGCGCCCAGGGGCCACATGAGCATGCCCGGTTGCTAGTGCCCCGTGCGCGCGCGTCTCCCTGCTTCGTATCTCGGCTAGCGACATGGATTCATCCCTCATTTACACGTGGTGGGTATCGCCATTATGGCCAGTACTTGCGGTCCACTGTCTTTCCTCTCTCTACGTCTCAAGAGCTGTCAAGGAGAACTTCACACCTTACGCACCACCGGCGTGCGGAGATAATTCGACGCATGCTGCGATGGGGGTACAGCCATCAAATTTCTCAGGTTTTCCAGTTGACTTTCACGAGCGCTGCACCTCATCCAAAAACCTCGCTTCGCTCAACAATGTAGCCCCCAGCTTTGCCATCGGAAACTACAGTAGCTGGGAACATATCTCGGTACTACAGTACGTTCTCTGTTATTTTTTCCCTGCTGATCGATATACCGTCTGGTCTGCTCAATCTCTCCTTCCCTTCCTTCTTGTTTTCCTTCGGTTAAGCTCCTCGTGGACTTCGACGATCCTGGCGAAGAGATCGTACCAGCGAAAATCACGCCGGGAGGAACTGATTGTTTCAGGTCTGCTGCCTGCTTGCTGTTCACCGCGTCAGAGTGTGGGCTTCTGCCAGTGTGAATATAGAAATTGTACTTGGACTATGTTTGTTTTCTATCAGAAAAGAAATGACACAATGATATGACCGAGGTCTAGTGGTGCACCCTTTTCTTTCGACTATCCGTTAGAAGGATAAAGTGGAGGTACTACCATTTAGTAGACCTGCTCGTCACGAGATCACCAACATACTTGGATCTGGTATGGGGCTCGCTTGCTATTCAATGGTAAAAGGGAATACCATACTTTGTAGAGATAAAAACACAACGTGTTAGGGACTCTGTAAAGGAGCGGTCTTCTAAATAGGTACACCACTGCTATGGTGGAGTCACTTTTTTCCGACATTTCTCCGATTCATCCTACGGTAGGGGTTGCAGAGTGAACATCCCTATGGTTCGACCGTGTTGAGCCTCTGGTGTAAGCAACGACGGGGTAGTATGATACGTCAGCTAATGCTCCTGTTCGAGAACTACATAGCGCGGAGGAATCTCGGTCGAGAGTTGCGCAAAAAATCTCTTCGGAGGTCACGTTCAGGGTGATGTATTGGGCTCCTCGCGCCGAGAGCTCAGGGAATATACCACCACCGCCGTAGCGTGGCGTTGCTCTTTGCTCGCAGACCTCCATACCCCGCCCAAACCTGACTTCGACAGCGTATGGAGTGGAGTAAGTCCTATAAACACCAGCATGACCTAGTGTAGGTGCCAAGAGGTGCTTCACGATGGACGTTCACCTTTATTTCTCTGAGGATCCTCAGTTGACCTTAAGGAGCTCCATACCTCACCCGAAAACTGGCTTCAGCAAAAATCGAACGCATCCCGATGAATAGTCTCACGACCCGAATATACAAAGACGTAGATTTTGCGGGAGCATGATTGGCATTCCGACGATTTTGGGTGATGGGACCCCGTCATTCAGAAGACGGTTCAGCGCAAACGTGACACCTCTATCGTAGGACGCGTTCTAGGGAGACACGCGCGATACGTACCTACCGGGTTAGCTCCCCTCAGCTGCGGAGCTTCATCAGTCAGAACTGGGTTTTGACGGGGAGAAAACAGCTTTTCGTGCGCGACGTATTTGGCTAGGTGTTCGTGATGTCGTATCTTGGAGTCCCGTCGTCTTCAATGATAACGATGGTTGGCCTATTTCCAGTCTCCTTGCATTCTATTTTTGGTTGATTTTTTGATGGGACTGCTGTTTGTTGCCATTGTGACTACAGCATACGGAATCGTCAAACGTTCGGGGGGGGGTTAGACGTAGAATCCATTACACGGCTATCCGAGGATATGTTCGGTACACCTAGTGTGTAAAGCGTAGGGCGCAAGCACGAGCACAGATCAGCCACAAACCAGCCCGCCTGGGTCTATATTATCATAGTTGTTGAAGTTATTTAATTGAAATAGTAAACACAGAAAATAGGGGTTTGCTATACGTAGTTTATCCTCTCCGGCAGTGGTGGGGTGCTGCGATAGATGCAGCACGTTCGGGCCGAAACGATCCTGACGCAACGCGGTCCCCAACTCAACACGGTCGCAACGCCACAAGTAGATTTTATTTATTTTCGTGTCATACCTAGACTTTGCGAGGGTTCATCAGGTGTCACTTTCAGCTTTCATTCAAAACCAGGCTTTGGGTCAGGGATACTCCTCCTGGAGAAATGAGAACCTTCGCGGAAACCAAGAGGTTAGCTATCTCTGCCGTAGTGCGCGTCAGTGATCCTGTTCAGGTCGATCCTAGGCCGAACGACAGTTAGGATTTTCTTTCGAGAACGCTCCTGTCAAACGCCGGTGGCACACAAAAGGACAAAAACGCCACGAAACGGTTGCTCACATAAATCATGATACGAACGTGAGCCTTAGTTATAATAATAACTTGAATATCCGTGAACGAGGTGCCCCCGCTGATCGTGCAGGCCACGGGGGGAATGCCAGTGTAGCGAGACTGATTCTTGGCTTGATGGTGTTATCTGACCTCGCGGTCGGACCCCAATAAGGAGCAACACCGACCAGTTAGTGTTACACCTTCATCAGTCTATAGGCGTTCTACGATAGGGCTCCGCCCCGTCTGTTCCGAGGCTCGTCACTCAGAAGCTCTATACTTATAGTAAGCCACCCGCAAACTGACTTCAGCGAATAATCAAATTGCATCCTGATAAGCCATCCCATGGCCCAAGCACACAAACACATTAATTTTCGAAACAAGATTGGCATTGCGATGATTCTGGGTTAAGAAACCTTGTCATTCAGAACATGTTTGAGCGGAGATGTGCTAACCCTGTCTTGAAAAACGCCCTTCATCTGACCTCGGTCGGGCCCCGACAAGGAGAAACAATTACCGGTTTATCTGACACCTTTATCTGTATATTGAGTCTGGGATGCACAAATCACGTTTTTCGAAGTCATGTTTCGGGTGAGACATCGAGCTAATTAATCAAATCATCTGAGGAACACCTCAGACGATCGTCAGCCGCCACCCCGACGGTTGGCATGGACCTGAACACCAAAGTGAGCACCGTGCCGCTTTTTTTTGCAGCAACACCGTAACGGGAAGCACCCGAGGCTTGAGGGGTGGCGCTGGGGGCAACCAACTTGGCACCAAACACCCCACAACTTCAGAGAGCTCGCCGGGGCTCGGACTGCAGGAACCAACGGAGACGGTGGTGCGTACGAACAGGGACACTGGTTGTGATGGGGATCCACACACGTTACTTACCCCTCCAACCCGCCTACTGTATCCGTACTCGAGCAGGTTCTCGCAGAAGATATGTTTCACGGTAGGTGTAGCACTTGTTTGCACAAGATATGTCACTGAGACTGACCGAGCTCCATAACCCCATATCAGTAGAACGTGTAAGAGTTTTTGATGACATACGTAGACTTAGGGATAGTCCATCTGATTCAGGCTACCCTTTCACACGACCAGACATGTTGGGGGAAAGGCTTCTCGAATAAAAAGTATTTCGAAAAAACAGTGCGTTTGTTACCCCCGAAAGCTGTGCGAATGGGGGGAAGACGTGTTTAAGGGCACTGAGGAAGGTACTAAGTAAGGCATGGCTCATTATCATTCGTGTATCTACGTGTCGATGTATGGACCTTGTACGCCAAAGGGTGGCTCATCGGGTCGTTAAATGTACACTATCCGATATGGGCATTTTTGAGTCGGATGAAATTTCCACTACTGTCGGTATTTAAGCCAGACCAAGCCTGAGTAAATACCAGGTGCACCCCTATTGTTTTGTAGCATGTGTCATCATATGTAATGAGATATCCGCGTGTCAATACGCCCTTATTAGCGTGGTCAATCCCATCTCGAACCCAAGGGGCTGTGCATCACACAGGCCCTGAGGCGGATGATGCCTACCCGCCCCTTTGCCACAGTAGGGGTTGCACGTTTTTGCCTCAATGTGTTCTGGTCGGTTAAGCTCCTCGGAGGAATGACCATAAGCGAAGCAGTTAACATTGTGAGCAACCGTAAGCATAGCAGTTAGCCTGATAGGTTTAATATACGAGTATAGTTGGTGTCGGTCTTCTGTACTGTTGAAAAGCACTTGAGAATATTGGTCCGGGTGCGCGAGCAAAGGTTCTTCGAATCCATGTTTCCTGGCCGGAAAAACAAGCTCCACCCGAAAGGGAAGGTCAAACAGACATTTACTTACTTGGTCTACGTTGGCCGTGCCCCACGCTCTCTTACAACGCCCCGACGACGCGTTTTGGATTATAACTGCACAGGTCGATCTCATGGTTCTGTACAGCGTCCAATCGCTGAGTTCGCTGGGTGGCGTTTCCGCCCAGCAGATGGAGACAACTATCTACGAAAGCCTGGCATGGACAAACCAAGCTTTCGTCAATTCCAAAGTACCTGTCCGCTTCAACCCTGTGCATGTGGGTCGGGTGAGCACGGAAAAACTGTGGAGGTGTTCTACTTCGGAGGTTCACCCTTTGATTTCCGAGGCTCCTCACTTTCTGAGCTCCATACCTCACCCGAAAACTTACTTCAGCAAGAATTGGATTTATCCTGATGAATAGTCGCATGCAGAGCTCAACTATACTAAAACGTCACTTTCGTATAAAAGTTTGGCATTCTGACGAACTTGGGTTAAGGAGCCTCATCATCCAGAAAAACACTTTGGCGGGAATGTCCTACCCCTATCGTAGAACGCGTCTGTGCCAGGTACAGAGGTTAGGGCGAGGCTTTGTCAATGTCCGAACGCCCGCTTGTACTGCTAGAACTACGAGTTGGCACAATTTCACGACATAGTGCCTGATCGGGTACCGGTAGAACCGACTATCTAACGGAGTCGAGCTACGGAAGTGGGTCAGCACGCCTGTTTTCCTTCTCGGGGACGTCACTTCGAGAGCGCCACACCCTTCGTTTACGAACCTATTCTACGAGATGCCTGGATTTGCAACGCGGGGGCCTGGGCGAACAGATAGGTGCGTCTCGAAGCGTGAAAACACGAACTTTGTTCCGACAAGTGCAATTGACAGCAGAATATAGTTCCACCGCTTCGGGGCCTCACGGCGGTCATTTGTTTTTCCGCGCTAACCAGTACCTGGTACTACCCTTGCCGTCGGTAGCACTCATCGGCCTTAGCACGCACGCTATGAGGCGAAAGGGGCCAGCTCATCGTGTCGCTCGCTGGCTCACCGACGTCTTTCGAACGAATCAACCCGTCCCGGAGTCGAGGGGGTGTCACTCAGAAATAAACGACACAACAACGGTATCCTTCATTGAACAATCCTTCCTGCAGGTAAGGAAACCCCAATGAATCGGTCAGGAGGCACTTCAAGAAACGACTAAAACTCTACTGGGAGACACCCCACAGAAGGCGTTGACCAGAAGTTCCCGAGCCCCTCACGTTAGGAGCTCGATATCCTCCCTGATACAATACTTACGTAGAAGAAATTTGTTCGTGCCAACCGACCGGCACTTGCGTACGCTAGTCCTAAAACGAATATACGCTCACTTTTTCATCCTTACGGCTAGTTCCTCACTCAAGGAACTCAATTTGTCAGAATCGTTTGGCCAAATAACGTGCAACCTCTACGTGAGGGTGGGGTCACTCCCGGGTGTATTGCGTCCTGGTCGAATATCAGTGTTGACATACCTCATAGTGCACTCGAGCTATATCATCTTATCCTGCATCTCTGAAAGAAATCAAACCCGTGATACTGCCGTAATTGGCGCTACGGTCAGGTGGGTTTCCTCACAGTTCCTTCGGGCCCAACCAACCGCGCCGTTTCACCCTGCTGAGTGACAATAGTCCCTCATTTTGTGTCTGCAAGGTTTCGCGTGAGCGTTCCGAGTTCGGGATGTCGACCGCCATTAGATCGTTCGCTAACCCGCGCCCGAGCGTAGTGTATGTAAACCCCAACCACGAGCGCGGTACAGAGGCTCTCGTCTGTAGCACCAGTTTCGTGTGGACTGCTGTCCGTTTCTCGGTCGTACCCGCCCCCATCTGCTTTGTACAGCTACCCTACGAGGAGACCTACCTCGACGGCAAGAAAGCTCTCTCCTATCTCCGGCAAAGCCAGGACGTCGCGTCCCTTCGGGATGCAACCGGGGCAGACCTCGTCCAGTTGGTCGGGCACTTGAAGGATGGTGCTTGTGGATGGGGGTGAGGAGAAGGCAGAGACGTGTTGTCACAGTGCATCCGGCTCATACGGCATGTTTCTAGGAATTACACGTGCTGTTACGTGCTGGTATATCGTTGCATGATATGCCCCCGGGGATGAGGTCAATACCTCAGCCGTCAATCAACCTCGAGACACACAACGTTGAAAAGGACTTGCCGGCAAACATATGCAATACATATCAAGGGCAAATATATTGGCTTTCTTCTATCGTCAGTTTTTCAGACGCATGCCACAGTACGTATGGATGCACCTTCAACTCTCCCGGGGGGGGGGGGCTTACTCGAGGAGCCTTATACTAAACCCGAGTCACCCAACCCCGGCTGGTCCAGAAATTTGCACGCACAAGGCTCACGAGCATTGGCATGGCCTGGTGTGAACAACAACAGCGATATGGAGAAACCACGAATTACACCGGGTGGGTAGTTCCTGATACGAGAAGCCCGACCAGTCGACGCGGGCACAACGGCAAAGACAGCCCTGTTTGTCTTGCGAGGCATATACGTCCGACCGACCGGGCTTTTCAACGGAGGAAACTGGAACTACCCGAGTTGGTTGCAAATCAACTTTGTGGTTCTCATCATTTTTCGAGCCAAAACAGCGACAGAGTTATTGCTACCAGCCCGTATATGTACAGCGTGAGCGTCAAACAATGAGGGTAGGGTCAAGACGCGTCATACAATAAAGGTAGCACACTTCCGCAAAAATAGTTCTGAACGACAGGGCTTCTTAACCCGAAACCGTCGGAATGTCAATGTTGTATAAAAAAATACCGTTTTTATATAGTTGGGCCATTGGATTATTCATCAGGACGATTGTTTTTTTATTCTTGCTGAAGCCAGGTTTTGGGTAAGGTAATGAGCTCCTTGGGTAAAGAGCCTCGTATAATTTGGTTGAACCTTCATCGTACAACGCCTCTCAATTTGATCCCGTGCCGTACGACTCCCTGCCTCCAACCAATAGAAAACCCGGGAGGATGAAAACACGGACGGATGCGTTCCTTAGCTTTCCACGGTTTAGCTTTGCTCGAGAAATCAGGCTTTGGGTAGGGTTCCGGAACTCCTCCTCAAGGTTTGGTGGAGACTCATAAATGTTGGGGTCAAAGCGAACCACCCTCATCGTATATCGTGTTGTTCAGGATACCTGCCCGTGGGGCGTGTCCGGATTTCAATCTGTGGGACATATACCCACGGCAGGAGTTGCACACTCTGGGCTCCATGTTGTGTGATAGATTGAGCTCATAAAGTGAGCAAGTACCGACCGGTACTAATAATATTACGGGGGCCCATAGTTAGTAGGACCTGCGGTCAACACAAAAAGCTATATATTTACCTTTTTTTAGTAACAATATTTAGGCCCATTAACTATGGTCCCTCGCGAATAGTGCACGGGGGGCTATATTGAATAGAACCTATGATAAACACCAACACCTAAACAATTACATTTTTCTGTACCATAACAATTTGGTCCTGCTTACTGTGGTCTCCCGCGAAATTAATTTCCCGACGGTAGTGTACTTGTTTCAGGACCAGCCCTTCGAAATAGCGCTCTGGTTGGGCGAACAATTTCGTTTTCGAGCTAGGGCGGGGCTCGGGTGGCGTCTGTTGAGCTCACGCGAGGGGCTCAGAACATAGGGCGCCACACCCACATGCCGTTACACTGACTGACACGTGCAACACCCACCGCAGTGTAGTGTCACGGCTCCACGGTAGGTGTGAAGCGCAATAAAATCACATCTATTTTCGAGCAGGAGGCATTCTACGACAGAGGTCGGCCTTTTGATTCTGAGGCTCCTCACTCAAGGAGCTCCAGACCTCACCCGAAAACCGACTTGAGCAAAAAATAAATTGCGTCCCGATGGATAATCCCATGATCCGATTAGGAAAAACAGTAACTTTTCGAATCAAGATTAGCATTCCGACGATTTTGGGTTAAGGAACCGCGTCATCCAGACATAAAAAATGATGGAAACGTGTTACCTCTATCGTAGAACGTGTCGGAGCTACAGTAACCGTACCATAACGTGCATCGTCGGCCACCTCTCGTCCTAGCGAGAGACTGCCGCAAGTTCCGGTTCACGCCCTCACCCTTCCGCCCACGTAAACGTTTGCTGACATTACGTGGAATAACATCTCGGCCCGGTTTGGTCCCGTGCTCACGTTGATTCCTCGCGTCTAAATGTATTTGTTTTTCAACATAGAGATGGAAAGACGGAATCTTACAATTACGCGCCACGTCGACTGTTTAATGAAGTACCGTACGTGCGCGACAGCCGTTTTTCGAAATTTTGTTTTTTCGGTCACGGATAGCGTCTCATGGCGCTGTCGACGTTGAGCTATACCAAGTACCTGGTGGATTTTTGCGTGGTTTCAGCGAACTAAAGAGAAATAGCTACGGGCAAGAAACGCGTTGCCAGTTGTCTTGCACTGGAGGAGGCATTATTACGCTAGCAATCGCCGTCTTCCGGGACAACAAGAGCCCGGAGACGGAGACGTCATAAATTCGAAGATTCGACGCCAGGGGCAGATTTTCCAGCCCCTTCTTTCTCAACCTTCCTGAATAACCCTCCGCTTATCCCCAACAGATACGTGTACGCCGGCGACGAAGCATTTGGTTTCTCCCTCGTCAAGGCGACGTGCTTGGACAACCACGCCCATACTCACGAGTTCGGCCACAACCTAGGGTGCCGAGACGACAGGGCGAGCGCCGACGCCGACGTCGGTGGCTGCAATGGAATCCGCTGCTCCGAAGGCCCCTCCCTGTGAGTAGTAACAACGCCAAGTCTATCCGGAACCATAGAACGGCGAGGGTTGCACATTCTGGGCCGAACAAGTGATACCGGTTGAGCTGCTTGAGTGACAAACTACGGCGTAGTATGATACTTTTACTACTTGTATTGCTCAAATTGTTTCAGGACTGCGGAGCGAGGTGCACTGCCGTAGAGGTTCACCCTTCATTTCATGAGGCTCCTCACATGACCAAAAGAAACTCCATGCCTCGCCCGCAAACCGACTCCAGCAAAAACTGTTTACATGCCGATGAATAACCCCATGACCCAAGTGTACAAAAACGTAATTTTTTAAAAAAATGTTGACATTCCGATGATTTCGGGTGAAGAAATCTCGTCATTCAGAAAATGTTTCAGCGGAATTTTTTGCTCCCTCTATTGTAGCACGGGCCCCAGACTCCACGATTGGTAGTCGGGCTGACGCATCTTGTTCCCCTCAAAACAAGGTTTGGATGAGGCATAATGAGCCTTGTCAAGCGAAGAGGCGTGAGCGATGCACCTAGTTGTTTCTGAGGCCGCCTCTTCCGAGGCTGCTCACTTGACCACAAGGAGTTCCACGCTTCACGAAAAAAACGTGCTTTGAGGAGTGAGAACTGCACATCCACTGGTGGTGGTGAGCACTCCTGGGGCCTACAAAACTACGATACTAAGCACTAGGCGAGGAACACAAAAAATGATGCCACAAAACTGGGATATGCCGGGTTGCTCCTCAGCTCAGGAGCTCCGTAGATCAGGAACAAATCGGCCCAGAAGGTGCCACCTGCAACAATATCATAACACGTGTGATGGGAGTTCAACAACGTCAGGCGTTTTATCTATCGATGCACGCACGCAGCCCCTTGAGCTACGGTATGTTTCTTACCCCAAAGGCACGCCATCATACTCGCGAGGGTATCAACTTTCGTCAAAACATCATTTTTGACTGGCCGGGCTTTTTTCACTGTTTTGTACAGCAGCCCCGTCACCGGGACTAAACACCCGGACTTAGAATCGAATCCAAGGTTCTTGGACAGCGCAGTATCAAACGGATGAAAACATTGCTGGAATACGAATGTAGGTTTACCAGGATGTTACCCTCTCACGGAGGACCCCACTAAAGAGGACCTATGGTACACTCAAAGACCTGCGCATTTCGCTCTTTGTTTTTCTATCACGGGGGATCATATATTAAATAGGATCAAATATTGCTAGTCAAAATAGTGAAATATATGAGTTTTTGTCCATACCATAGGTTCTATTTAATATGGTCTCCCGAAATATTATCGTTCGATCCTATTTGCTGTGGTTCCCCGGGGAATAGTAATATGCCTACAGTAGGTGTTGGACCGTGTCTACCGGGTTTGCTGCGTTGTTTTGATATATAAAATCAGTTATAGGGTGTGGAGGTGCATGTCTTCCCTTGAAAGCCTTACCTGGTATGTTAGTTGGAGCCTCAGAAAACAAAACATATATGCGCCTGCAGTAGCACCCACATCACGATGGGTATCGAGAATAAACTCCTTACTTTTCTGCAAATCTCTTCAGGCTTGAGGGTTCATCTCACTGCTCGTTCTCTCGGTGGGTGTCTTCGTGCCGTGCATCACGTTGGTTATGCCCTTTTCTCCCTCTTGTGATTCGTTTTTCGATGGCATCGATTTCTATCAGGCATCGAACCATCATGAGCCATGATTGCGGAAGCCCTGTCATAAACTACTTCTCCAACCCTGGCGTGTCTTACCTCGGGAGGGCCACCGGCACAGCTGATGAGGACAACGCGCGTGTCATCGAGGAAAACATGGTAGGAATTGTAATACCGAAGCATGTATTAGCTTTCACCGACTATTTACTAGTAATATAGATATGTATATACACCTAGCAACGCAAGACGCTTAACGAGCGTGTATCCCACGCAAAACAAACGTTTTTTTTCCGTTGAACTCGCAGCTCAAAGACGCCGACTTCAAACAAATGAATACATGTGGGGAGGCGTGTAGGTGTAAGGGTACCAGCTGGATATCACAGGCCTCCTCTCCAAGGGTCTCTCGTGAGACTGGTGCCTTGAAAGGCGCGAGATCACTTGATTTCCATCAGTTCCAGCCGTGGCTCTGGAATCACTTGGCCAAAGTAAACACTCCTGCCGTATTCTTGGATATCTCAAAATCCTTGAAGAGTTCTCGTAGCCGGGACATGGACCGACCCGCAGCAGATACATGCGCTATACCAGGTATATGTGTCAAATTTTCCAGTGAGCCACGAAGCCACCTGTCCATGTGTGGCGAGAAATGCGGCTGCGTGAAGAGGTCGCCTCCGCTGCGGCAGCCCCGGTTCTAGAATCTTTTCAGACAATATCTGATTTCAATATACTATTTCAGGCATTATCATAGCCCTAATATCATATCTTGATGATCACGCAAATTATTCTACTGGGCAGCTTCTCAGCAAAAGAAAACCCGCCAGGAGCAATTGGTTTGCCCGAGGCGTGCTTCGACCCATATTATCGTGTCGCATGTCTTTGTGGTGGTGCTATCAGTGTATTAAGCTGTTGGTGCGCCTTTCTCATTAGCGTGTACTCAGATATGAAGCTGTGTTTACGTGTCTCTACTGTTGTGCTGCCGATTGCAATTTTCACCAACGAATGCGTCTTAGAGTGGAAAAAGGACGACCTTGCCTTAATGTACTAAGGGCACTGCGAAATAAGTACTCCACGAAGCGCGGAGTGCATCGGATAGGCGAGTCTCTATGGAACTTGGAGAGCAATTGCAAGGAAGAGAGGTGGTGACGAACGGTCTGAGCTGCTTACTTGAGAAGCTCAGTATTTCACTCGAAACATGACTTCGATAAATGACGCGTTCTTCGATAAAAGTAGCAAATTTCCGCTTAAAGTTTTCTGAATGACGGGGCTCCTCAACCCAAACTCGTCGAAAATTTAATCCTGTTTCGATAAATGACGCTTTCGTATACTTGGGATTTTGAAGTATTAGTCATCGCGAAGCAATTGATTTTTTGCTGAAATCAGTGTTCGGGTGAGGTATATGGAACTCCTTAGGCGAGGTGCATCTGAAACAATTACCTGTGAATCTCTTTCGTAGAACGGCTCATATGAGGCGTTCTTCAACATAAATATTCCATTTCGCCACAACGGCCCTCTGACAGCCCACCAGATGAAGGATGGGTATCTAGCTTGTGTTTTACATTTTTGGGAGAAACGTGTACGTGCACACGAGCGAGATGCGTGTAGCATTTATTGTGCTCATACGTTTCCTCTCGTTGAGATCCGCATCGTATCTTGAGGGGATATCGGAGCCCCGGAAAATAAAGGGTGAAAGTTCTTCTGTAGATCGTCTTCAATTTTTGTTCACTCGATCCCGACTAACATTTCTAAACCATGCCGCCGAGCAGAACAATCTACTTGTGGTGTATTTGAAGTAGAAAATTAACCGGCGAATATAAGTTGCTTATATCACCAATTTACTCACTAATTCACTATGAGAGTGGTATACCTCTGCCGTGGGATCGCTCGTTACTTCAGACCTCAAAGTACGATGGAATGTACACATCTTCTTTCTTCTCTTCCAAGAAAAGCCACAATCCTGAACCACCCTGGCCACGTGTCATAAACAAGCAGCGTTGTTCAAGGGACCCGAAATAGTGACCCGACCCGACCCGACCCGACCCGACCCGACCCGACCCGACCCGACCCGACCCGACCCGA
>JBBMHQ010026893.1:0-17294 GCA_037834295.1 Postelsia palmaeformis
TTGCTGGACAGCTTCTCCGAACAGCCATACGTTTCGGTCCGCTAGCGTGGTCACAGGCAAAAAAAACGAGCGGGCAAGGGTCGAGCGGGCGTAGCAGAGATAATTTAAGGTTGAAGGTGGACTACATGTCGAGGATAATGATAAGAAATGACAAAACATTCGACCAACGTGTTATGATTTTCGCGGCTTGGGGTCTCACAAACGGAAACTGTGTTGATATGCTCATCGAATGACATCTACGACAGCAATATTTACAGCATTTTGAAGGTATAAGTACAACAGGGAAACTGTGAAACTTCACGCTTGGCGGGGTAGAGTGAGAAAAGCTTCAACCCAAAAATGTCACTAAACTGAGACCTAAACGGCAGTTGTGCGAATTTGAACTCTACCGTTTTGCCAGTACAAAAGCTCAAAACAATCCGGGTAATGCTCACCACCGCTGGAACTCCTCCAGTCTGAGTGGCTCCCGGACTTCTTGAAGTTGGCGTGCAGCGGGTTCCACGAAGCCTTCACCTCGTTGTGCATGTCGTACACCTTTCTCGCGGTGATTTCGGGCTGTTTTACATTATTAGGGTCCATGTCGCTTACGTAGTCGTCGCCCGGAACCCTTGCGATCTGCGAGAAGTACATTGGCATGTGATGTGAGCGACGCATTACTATTTCGACAGGTGGAAGTATGACATTGCACTTAAGTACATGGTCTTCTTATAATATTCTACAGTAGGTGCGTCACAAGCTACATGCATTCCCTGCCTCGATATGCAACATTACAACAAACTCACCTTTCTAATACTCTGTTTCCAAAGACCAACAATGAGTGACTCAGGCTCGTTAAACCACCGGAACTACCACCACTTACCTTGCACTCTTTGTCGCGGAAATCCTCCGCGATGCCGGCCCATACACCACGGTTCTTCCCTGTCTCCTTCCTGTCCAGTTCTTGCCTCGAGCACTGCAATCGTGCCTGAAGGAACGCCGGGAGGTGCATGTTGGACACGATCAAACCCAGCGCCCGCGACCAGCAATGCTTAGTCCGCCGAGTGTTGACGGACGTCTCGGTCTCGTCCATACCCCTACCCGCGTCCGTGTCTTCCTTCCTAACCATCGCCAGAATATCTGACGCCTTGTAGCTTCTCCCCAGGTATGTCATGGTCGTATCCGAGTCAACCGGGTACGAGGGATGCATCATAGCATTGCGTAGCATCAATCAGAACGACCCCCTCCGGGATTACTGCTGTAGGGAGAGGTTGACGCTCTGTGTTGTCCGCGCTACCTGTGTCAATAGCAGTGAGAACCGGGGGAAAGAAACACAAATCATGTTAATTCTGCAGGGATTATGTGTGATGCGTGATACAACATAACTGTGTCGAGACAGGGTGGTACTGGATTGCATCAGTTTGCGACAATAAAACCTGTGCTTATTACTGCTGTATTGGTGGAGGTGCTTACGCGCTTCGCCCCAAGGAAATCACGAAGAAATTAAAATGAAAAGTTACCTGCACGCAGCTTGCTTACAGACTAATTCTACAATAATACTGGACGCGTACACTGGCAGCTTCCATCGGTCGAGGGAATACTGCCAGTACTCATCTCTACGTACGTACGCACGTGAAGCCATTGAGCAAAATAAGCTTGTAGGTTGAGCAATCTGGGAGAGAGGGGATCTTTAGGGATGATTTTGACTTGAAAAATGAGCCGCGTGATGCTGGGGTGATGGGTTGGGTTGGTCTCCGCCCGGACCTTGATCCCAACAGGGGCCAAAACACCTGAACAGCCTACCAACCTAAAAATCCCCTCTCCCAAACAGAGTATTATGGGTCCTCCGAAAAATACTGATCCGACGGCGGTGGGCAAACGTCTGCACAGGCACACACACCCTGGGAGCGTAGCACCAGTACTCACTCCCTTCTAGGCTGCGAGGTCGTGTGCACGGCAAGATCAGCCGCTTCTCGCGGGCGGAAATCAGCGGCGTAGGAAGGTATGAGAGCTAAGGCCGTTATCTATGCGGTTCGATTTTCGAGCTTCAGATCTTGACTCGATAGTCGTAGCATTTATAGATGTGAACTTGGCAAATCGAAACAGTCATCCTATCATGCGGAAACATCAGATTCATCGGCGTCCCCGGTGGCTTGATGGGTAGTCCGCGCGCCTGTCAAGATCAATTTCGGGGGTTCAAGTCCCACCGAGTGCATGCTCAGGGCTTTTTCTTCCAAAAAATAAATTGATTAGCGGAAAGCTCGAGAGCGTGAGTTAGCTAAAATTCGATGAAAATCGACGAGTAGTGGGAATGCTGAACCCTATGCGCGATAAAAAATAAAGGCACGTACCGAGGGGGAGAAGGGGAAACACCTGTGTCCACGGCTTGTCCAGAAAATCGTCGAGGGTAACACCTCCTACGAACTAGACTGGAAGGTGAAAGTGATGATTAAAAAAAAAATTTATGTGTGTGGAGATACGAGGAAACGCCGAGACCAACTAACTGCTATTTTTTGCGGTTTGACGCCGCGAAGAGACGCGCTGGGTGCGCTGCCCTGCGCGTAGGACCCAATCGTCCTAGCCAAGGCTGACTGCCTCTGGTCCGCCGGCGAAGAGACGTGGCTGGTGCGCTAGAACCAACCTGTCTTGGTATTTTGTGTTCCATTTCGTGAGTGACTGCTGCTGCTGTACAGCAGCGTAGTCTACGAGTACTCGTACGTATCCACGCAAAGGTACTACTCCTGTCTCCGCGTGTGACGTGCTGGCCCCTCCAAAACCGCATAAGTAAGTGTATACACGACTGCAATCAGCGAATCAGAGACTCTGTCCGTAGGTGGCTTCGGATGTCATGGCACCACCTCCGTCGCGTGTAGGTTAAACTGACATTTCTATGCGAGTATTTGTCACAGGCTTTCGTCTGGTCTCTGTTGTATTGCTCATCTCCGCGACTTTGCCACCCTTGTCTCCTGCACTGCTGCTTGCGCAGCGTTGTGTGTGCAGTGTGTGACTGTGGTTGTCGAGACTCGGATTGCACGTGGGTGACAGCCGAAGACTTGCCGAACAAAATCCTTCTCTTGTTGGAGCCCGGCCGGAGGACTCTACGCCGCCTTCTGGGTGCGGGGCGTTACAAGATCGCGGAGCTTATAGCGTACGAGCAGGACGAAAACGATTGGTGGTCCCTTGTTTTTTGTCGCATGTTTAGTGTTCGCGGTTTTCTCGGTTGGTTTCCGTCAGACTCAAGACAAAAGGATTTTGCCGTCTTCGCAGACCGTCGTCCAACGGGTAGAATCCCCCTTGGTTTTGTTGATCGCTGTGGTCGCACACCCTGTCATCGTTGGCGAATGTTGTCGTATTTTCTTGCGTATGTAAGGCCTCTCGATCTGTTTTTCGTTCTCCGTGTCTCGCAATGAATGACACATTATCGCTGCCAACATTGTATGGGGTGTTTGACTCTGGTCGTTTCGTCTTGTCGTATGCCGTCGTCGTCGTGCTTTACAAGCAAATGCAGGCCGTCTGTTGTGGGCTGTCGTTCCCCTGGATTATCGATGGTTTAAACCGTTGTCGCCGTAGACTTTATTCTTGTAACTGCGCTGCAGCGTGTCGTCTTTTAGTCTTCTCGTCCGACTCCTCCGTCTTTCTTTTTTTTCCCCTGATATTCGTTTTCTCAGTCTTCGCGCCGTTGTGCAATTTACCTGGTATAGTACAACAGCGCCCCTCTAGCATCATTATCTTTTCTATTTACCGGGTATTGGACGTCGGCCGTTTTTTTTTGTCGTACGCCGTCGTCGTCGTCGTATGTCCTCTATTTTTCTGTCGGATCTTGCACGCCCTCGGGAGCTGCTATTGTATTCCCAGTGACGCAACTGTTTGATAAGTACTTCGATTTGCTCTGCATCAGGAACGACCACAAGATGTATGACGAACCCCATGAGGTCAAGACCTTGCAGTCAGAAGCGGCCTAGCACGGCCGTTTGCAAGCGGCGAACAACGACCTCATTAGCGCCGTAGGTCAATCCCGCTGAGCGACCTATGCTTCTATAGGGTGATCTCAATAATAATATTCTTATCATGCTTACCATCCGACGACATGTAGTGTTGTTCTGAAAAAAGACAACAGAAAGTGAAGAACTCTCCGGAACAAAAGCGCGGCAGTATCAATATTGTTACGATCGATGCGCTGTAGCCTATTTGCGAAATATTTCGCTACTCGTACCAACTCTGGCAGAAGCAATTGTCTGCAAGCGCGAGGGCTGGGACGCGTAGCTCAATACACAGGGGCTCCGTTGAGCCCGAAAGTTGCACCTGCTACGATAAATAAGCTCTTTCTGTCGGTCTAAACATGTGAGACGCAGATTTTTCGTCCCCAAATTGTCACTGCTGTGCTTAATTTTAACCGGAAAAACTCTGTTTATCATATATCAATCGCAGAAGAGGCCAAGAACATTTATGATACATATTGAGATGCACCCACGACGGCGTAGGCTCGTAGTACGTACGTTCATGTGCGTTCGTGTTTGTTCAGCACAATACAGAAAATAATCCGTATTGGCCCAATATATTGCATCGCAGATATGACTCCTGCAGTTATTACTGAGGTCGCGCCTCATTACCACCAACTACTATTAATAGTAGCTGCTGTTTTTGTTGACAATTGTGTTGGGTGCGGGAAGATGGTAGCAAGAAAACTGCTGTATGTACATGAAAAGAGAGCTGTGAAGAGTGTGGGGAGTTGGGGGTGGATGCTGGTGATCTCGGTCAATTAGCCTCTTCGTGCCTCGACCACGGGACCGACTGTCGTCCATCGCCTTGTGTAGTACGTAGCCTCGACCTACTCGTAACAGCGACTAGCCTCTTCGTGCCTGAAACACGGGTCCGACTGCCGTCCATCGCCTTGTCTATAGTATATTGCCTCAACCTACTCGTAACAACGCAGAGAAGCAGAGGCAAAGCTACGGGTCCGAAGTGTGATACAAAGTGCAAACCTCGTTTCAAAGATCAAAATCATCGAGGAAACTTGCTGTAAGTAATTATTTCCCGATTCTGAATGCTGTCTGACCAAAACAATCAAAAATATTTGACCTGGATTTCAATTTCATTACTTCGTACTGGAGATAGGGGTAACTATTTATCCGGCGGGGTCGTCTGGCCACAGTCGTATCGTAATCGACGTTCGCTCTAACCCAACTCCTAATCATGTATTGAAAAGTAGCACACCGACTACCACCGGTGCCCGTAAACCTTTCCCAAACAACGGGCACAACTACACGTACCTTATGCCGTATCGCCCACAATAAGTGCCCGCCGACGTATGGCGCGCGAACCTAACGCGGAGCCATACCTCTGTCCGCCGAAGAACAAAGCTGGGCGGGAACGCGCGACAAGCCGAACGTTATTTACATGCCGACGGTGGCCGAAGTAGAACGAAATCTATCCGACGGAAACCGAGCCCGCATGACGTGAGAAGCGCCCATGCACGACGCGGGAAAGAATGGAGCGGACTTTGTTCCGGGGGGTCTGAACCACCGACACGAGTTCTGGGAAAGCGTCGTTCTGCGGGACCACCCATAGAAAGTGCAATTGCCCGCATACCTCCAGGAGGGAGTGAGCGTGTTCGAATTCCTCAACCCTGAGTTTTGCGGGACATTTGCGGGCGTCCCCGTACCACGCGTTCCCGGGGGCGTCGCTCTCCAACCGCATCTCAAACGGATACGCTGGGTTCGTACGCCCTGAAGTTGCCGCCCTCGTGGCGCGGGGATGCATGGTGAAGTGGGCCGACGTCCGCGGGCCGGACGGCCCGTCGCGACCCCGGCTGATACTGCCGATGTCGGTCGAACCTTCGAAGCCACGGCTCGTCATTGACGCAAGGGCGCTCAGCGAATGCTGCCGTCACATTCCTTTCAAAATGAACACGGTTTCGAGGGTCGCGGAGGTCGCCGAAGAGGGTGTACTTTATGGGGAGCTTGGACGACTGCTCCGACTTCCATAATTCGAGCTTACAGCCAGCGAGCTGGCCGCTCTTTGGGATCGAGTATGCAGGAACAGACTACGTGTGCACTACCATCCCATTCGGCTGGAACGAGAGCCCGATGTGTTACCACACGCTCAATGAGGCAAAAACGGCGTTTTTGCGCTCTCACGGTATCCCCGTTCTGGCCTATATCGACGACGCGTGGTACGCTAACCCTTCGTCCACGTTCGGTCACTCCGACAAGACCCAATGGCTGTCAGCCACGGAGGCCATTCACGTGGGCATGCTGGTATCGCACCTTTGCGGCTATTTCCTGTCGGACACGAAGTGTGACCTGAAACCGTCGAGGATACAACGATACCTCGGCATCTTGTGCGACTCGACTACCACCTCGTTCCGGGTCCCGGACGACAAGCTCCAGAAACTCCATTCCTTGGTCCAAGCGGTTCTGAAGCAAGACATGGCACGTCAAGATGTTGGAAAAAATCGCGGGCAAGTGCGTCAGTATGTCTGTCACGACCCGCTCAGCGTCGTTTTGGACGCACTGCATGTTCGCAGCGATCGCGAAAGCGAAGGAACGGGAGATAGAGCTGGGCAAAAAACCCGATCTACGAGCGGAGCTATGCATATGGGTTGACTTATCAGCGACGTCGCAGGGGGGGGCGTGGTATAAACCGCGCCCTTCGCTTCGCAGATCATCGTAGCCGTCTCCGACGCGTCGTCGAGTCAGTGGGGGGGCGTGTTTTCGATGCCGGGGGGCGAGTTCTCCGCGGACGGGGGTTTCCCCTACGAGTGGTTGCCACGTCATACTAATGCGAAATAAATGTTTACGCTGCTGGAAGTTCTGACGGAGTGCTGCCGAGCGCACCCGTGACAGCTCCGGCGCGCGCAGCTAGTGATGGGTGTCGGCAACCGCTCCGTGGTGGACGCGTTTGAAATAGGGCGGTCGAGAAACCCCATCACCCATGGGTTACTGGTCGGCTTATTCGAGCTCCAGGTGGCCCAAGGTTTCTGGCTGTCCCTGTAGTGGGTGCCGACGGCCGATAACCAGTCGGCCGACGCCATCACTAGACCAGGGTTGGCCAAGGTCCTCCGTCTTCGGCCAGGGCCGTTCCAACGATTACAATCGTTCTTTGGGGAATTCATCGTTGACCTCATGTCCTCGTCCGAGAACGCCTAGGCGGGCCCCACCACGACGACGGCCGAAATGCGGAGGTTGCCGTATTTCTCGCAATACCACTGTGGGGGGTCATCGGGGGGCGGCGTCCTCCGCCAAAACGCAGCACTTACCCTGGGGGGGGGCACGAGGGCGTTCGGCTACTGCTTCCTACCCCCTGTCATGGTGGGACACGTAATCCAGCACAATGGTTGAGTGCCAAGCGTACGCCGTGATCGTCCTCCCAGACAAGCGGGCGTACTGGTTTCCACAGGTCAGCAGCGCGGCCGTACGAACACTCGTACTGCCACCGGCCGGCAGTTTTGGTTACCCCCACGACCAGGACGGAGTTCGCGACTACGTGAACGCGCGGCACGGAATACGCGCAGTCGAGGTAGACTTCCGAAACGGGTGACGTAAGATGACTAGACGACTTCCCCCCTCCCCCCCCGTATTCCTATTCCCCCCCCCTCCCCCAACCCCTCCACTTCGCGGGTGTTACGCGGTCAACATAGCGATACGAGGACGGAGCGGTGGGACAACTCCCATACGGTTCGACTCGGGCGGCCGACTTCGTCCCGCGAGTGCTCTGCTCGGAGTACTAGAGAATTCATCTAGGATTGTACACGTACTGTCAGCCATGTAAACACCCTGCGTACCGGGGCCCCTCGACACCTCGAACAGACGAGGCCCCGGTAGAAATCGTGGACGAAAACCTCGAGAGACGCATAAGGGAAGTGTCAGCGGCGTTGGCAGGGAAGGCCGGCCAACAGCGAAAATGCCGAGTAGCCGACGAATTCGATGCGTTCCTGCGCACGCGGACGAAGAACGGGAGAGGGGGGCAGACCGCTACCGACGTAGACGTCTTCGAGTGGTTATGTTGATTGGATTTTCACAGAAATGGCACCAAGTGGGTGCACGACGGGGCATGCCTGGGGGTGGGGCTGAACGACAGCTCGCAGTGCATGAGCGATGGGAGGTGTAAGAAGCGGTACGCCGCAGCGTCCCTCTATAAAGGGAAAGTTTCGAAGCTGAAATGGGCCATGACTGAGCAGCTGGGTAAGCACAGCGACTGGGACCTCGTCAAGCAACGAGGGAACCCCGTCGCGAACCCACTAGTACGGGGCTACCTGGCGAACGCGCAAGAGGAACAGCGGCGAGGAGGGGTGTCGATAAAGCAGGCGCTCCCGCTGGTGGCGGGACAGCTGTCGCAGTTGGTCGGCGAGATGCGCCGTCGCGTGCCCACCCTGCCAACGGTGGCAAAACGATTCGCGATGGTACGAGACGTGGCGATTTTCTACGTCGCGTTTCACACGATAAAACGCGGTTTCGAACTGCCGGTAGCCCTTGCGTCCCAGGTGCTGCAGATGTATCGAGGCGAGGAGTTTATTTTCAATTCTTGGTTCGGTAATACGCTAAGGGAATCGTCCCAAGCGGTAGTGGTACGAAGGAACGTCGAATACCGTGAAATCTGCGCGGTGGCGGCCATGGTCGAGTATCGGCAGGCAGCGACGTCCATGCAGTGGGCACTCGCGGAGGACTCTGGATTATTTTTCCCGAGCATACTCGAGAGCGGAGATAAAGGCTCGCTGGCGCTGACGCTGCCGCAGTTGACCGATAATCTTCAGGCCCATCTGCGAGCAGCGGCTATGGAGCACAAGCGGTATTCGTTGCACTCCTTTCGGGTAGGGGAAGCGGCGAGTCACCACATGGACGGGACGGCCATGGATGTCTTCATGGAATACGTTGGATGGAGGTCCGCGGCGTTGGCCAGCAGATACGTGGGAATGACAGCATCCGCGTCGGCGCCACACGAAATGAAACGTTCGCAAAACACGGCCTTCATCTAGGCCGACGCCTTACCACTGTCGGCGGGGTTCGGGAAATCATACGCGGCGTTCCCACGGGACAGCCGGCGCCCGCAGAACCCAGAAATCGACTAGACTAGAAGTTGGGGGATAGTGATAAAGGGAAAAGAACCTGCATGGGGAAATACCAGATATCAACTAGCAGCGACACTGAGATAAGGAAAAAAGAATAAGTATGGGTGTGATCTCATGCCGCAGCAGAGAGGCCTCATTGATCCCAAACTATATACGAATTAACTTACGACGCTATGTTACAACAGTCATCTGGAAGGAAGAAGAGAGGGGACACTAGCAGGGCGAACCCCTCTTCGGAATGAAGCCTCTTGTTGTACTGGGAGGCAGTGGTTAGAGCCCACTCCGGGGTCGACACCGCAGCTCGACATTAGCACGACAAAGTAAAAAGAGGCTAGGGAAAACAGACCATCACGCCCGCCCATCATTGGCAGCGAGGCGTACCGTCGACAACGACACCAGTTTTTGTTAGTGTTTCGTTTACCGGGGTACCTACTTTTTGTGACGGCGTGCCGCGCCGATTACCAGAAAATTAACGCGGGGGTAGTAGCCTCGGGTGAGAGTCTCCGGTTGATCGCACCAGGAGGCCTCATTGATCCCAAACTATATACGAATTAACTTACGACGCTCTCTTACAACAGTAATTATTTTTTTCCGTCTTCGGGCACACGAAAATTTCCTATCCTGTGCCCGATTTGATTTTATTGAAATCTAAAAAAGTTCGTCAGCTGTGACTTCAATCGACCGGCAAATCGTTCGACACTCAACTTTGCAAGCTGCGTGAGCCGTTCGTTTAAACTGCTGCGACCGGCAAACTATCTTCGAAATATGGCAAAGCCCATCGATCGTCCAAAACATTTCTGCCCACACGCGTTTTGGCAGGAATGTAACTGCCCCTATTTGCCCACACGCGTGTGGGCAGAAAAATACAGCAGCAGCTGCACACGCGGTTTTTTTCGTGGAACCATTTTCATTTGGAGGTGTTTGATGGCAGGCAGTACACAGGGTACGCCTGGTATTGCTCCCCCTTCGCCAGAAGGGAATCTCAAGAGGAGACCACCTGACTAAGAAGAAAGGGACAACAGCAGTGCTGCCTCTCTTATCGCTGCAGTGTGCTCCTAAAGGAAGCAGCTGTCCCTGCGCCTAAGGGCCGTTTTTAACGACTGCTAGAAAGAGCGAAAAAAACTTGCTATTTAGCAAAGTCCAAATTAAAAAAAACTTGCTAAAAAAAGTAAAAGCTTTCCCACAACGCGAAGCACCAATTATTCGGCAACATTGGCAAGTGTTCGCATCGTAACGCCCTCAGGTTTTATTCAAACGCCTTACAACAGCAGCTGCAGGTAGCCGATCGCACGCCGAGGCCCTCGACGGCAAGAACGCTGGCGCAGAAAAGACCCTAGACACAGCGCATACGCGTCAGAAGTCGGCAGTGCTTTTAGCCTGGCCAAAATACCATCGAAAAGTTGGGGCTACTGCTATATGTGTTTGTTATTTACCACCATCCTGCACCCCCCTTGAAACAACACCCATGTCGCATCCACACGGGTTTTACGGCCAGTCGCCAGCCCTATCTTGGCTGCTGTCACTGCAGCCGTGTATCCGCCGTATTTCCCTCTATCACACAAGTTAGAGCGTGTCTAGCGTGGGGCGTCGTGGGGTAGTCTGGTTTGTACCACCTTGCATTGGCGTTACTGGGCTGAAATCGCAAATAAAATGTATCTTCCCGTCGGGAGGTGGAGTTTGTGGAGGCGTTTGGGAATTTGAAGAAACTTGCAGAATCGTGAAATGAGGGGAGATCAGACAACAGCCGAAAGCTTCTAGTCACTAGAGCTGCCTGCGCGGAGACGGCAGCTGCGGCAACGACGAGAGCTCCTAGCAAAACTCGTAATAAAGCGCTCAGTCAATTGACCACCCTTCTCTCGAAGAGGGAGGTGAGCACGCCCCGTTGGATGTGGTGGGAGGTGAGGCCGCCTCTCTGGACGTGGGATGCGAGTAAGGGGAAGAAGCTGGCCTGCCTGGGCCTGGTGCTCCGGACGAAGGCATCGATCTAGACGGAGCCGAGAGCATCGGCCCGGGCCTTCCCGCAGCATCACACGATCCTGCAATGATGGCGGTGCTGCAGCAGTTGTTAGCGAGCAACCACGCGATCGCGGCTCGGATGATATGTCTTGAAAGCAACCAGGCTCACCCGCAACAGCAGGAGCAACAACAGCAGCAGCAGCAGCAACAGCAACAGCAACAGCAACAGCAACAGCAACAGCAACAGCAGCAGCAGCAACTTCCGCCTCTTCTGCAGGTACACCAACCTCCCGGGGGCGCTATCGCCGGGGGCCTGTTGGCCCCGTGGGCGGGCGGCGCCGAGGGAAGTCAGCCGCTGCCTGCGCCGCGAGAGGCGAACCTCCAGGCCGCGATCTCATCGGGTGTAAAAGCTACCGCAAAGCAGGCGGCAGACCTATGGCACGCTCTGGAAGGCCACAAGTTTTTCATCGCGCGCGGGGGCCACAATATGCAGGAGGTCATAACCCGCCCTCTCCTGCTTCTCGCGCTCGACCAGGTGGCGTACGTGTCAGAAGCGGTGACAAATCAGCTCAGGACGTTGTCTGAATTCGCCAAAGAAGTCGTTTACCCTCCTCTGCCAGCTGAGCAGCCGCCGGTGGGTATACCAGCTGAGGTGCACTTCGCCACGCTCGTGGCAGCGTTTTTGGCGACCCTGGAATACGGCATGGAGAGCGCACAGGCGGTGTGCGAAAACCGGGTTCGCACCTTGCGAGAGGAGCTTGGACAACTGCAGAAGACGGCGGAGGTCTATCTGCGCCGTCACTACAAAGCATAGTTAGACGACAAATATAAGGTTCGCGAGGTTCTTCTAACAGCCATGAATGGTGGTCTGAAGGCGGGTATGATCGACCTCGTAAAGTAGGGGGGAATCCTGCACCACAAGTACCCATACGCGCCCCCCCCGCCCGGTACAGACATCCCCATGCCTACGCTGGCTTTCACGCGGCTGAGGGAGCTAGTAGAGGAAGGCGCGGGAGCCAGCCTCACGAAGCGTCAGATGTTCTGAAAGCAGCCCCCCGAACAAACAGCCTCCAAGAGGAAAGGAGCTCTCAGCACGGAAGGGCAGCGGAGTGGCCACTCGCAAGACCGAGATGGCGCCGAGGGAGGGGGCAGGTCCACTTTCAAGGCACGCATGCTGGAGCGGGGGACTCGTCCGGGCGTGTGCGATTTTACATGGCGCGGCGACGTGTGCCGGCGGGTGAACTGCTCGTTGTCTCACCCTCCCCGCCATCGGCTCAGCTCCGTCGGTCGCCGTGCAGCAGCAGCAGCAGCAGCATCAGCAACAATAAGCTCTGCCGCCGCCACCACCGCCGCTACGGCACCAGCCGTTGCGGTACCAGGCGACTGCCACAGTCGGGAGTGGGGCGGCAGGAGGAGAGGCCGGAGCATCGCGGCCACCGAGCGTCTCACGATTCAGCCGGAACAACGCGCCCGGCGGCCGGGGCGGGGCTCCCGCCGGAGGCGGAGCAGGCGGGGAGGATAAAAGCAACTGATAATACGGGCTCTGTCATTTGGCAGGGCCGACTGAAGGGGGGGCAGGGGCGACAGAAGAATGGACAATCTTCGCAGATGCCAGGGGGTCCGTGGGAATTCTCCACGCCCCCACTCCCGGGTCGGTGTCGCTGGCCCTGTTTTACGGTGATAGTCTGGTGCCAAGAAACAAAAGCAGTGAATGACGCAGCAGATCGTGTAAGACAGCGCCCCGGCACAAGACCGTACGGTAAGAAGATAACGAGGTTCATCTAGGTGCGCAGTGCAGCAGCAAGCCAGACCACTCATCCCATCCACCCTCGCATGCCCGATACACGAACCCTCCTGCCCTCCGCCATTAAAGTTCGCACGTGGATCTATTTTGTCGCAACAATCGTGCCACCCAGCCTCGCATGATCCCCCGCTTCATGCATGCACGGGGACCCCTACGATCAGAGTACGCAGGAGGGAGAGGGGATAAGGTTGTCAGCTTAAATAGCATGGTCCGTTCGCATATACAAGCACATCAAGACATTTCACCGCATGAATCAGATGGCCAGCCTAGCGACGTGCATACACCAGCGATAACCCAGAAGAAGGGAGCACTTGATAATAGGGACATTCAGCCTGAATAGAGGGCCAGATTACCCCACTTCTTTGCGAATCGGGACAGTACCGAGGCTGCGGAAGGTTCAGTACAGCAGGCTTGGTGTGAGCAAAGGGCCAGATTACCCCCTTCCGACCGAAAGCGAGACAGTATCGGCGACGCGGAAGGCTCACACTACAGCACAGAACAGCTTGAGTAGAGGGCCATATTATCCCAGTTTAACGCGAATCGATACGGTGTCGATACCGCAGAAGGCCCAGAACAAGAGGGACGTCCACCCATTCAGTACACAGAAATCCTCACAGCAGCACAGACGTCACACCCAGTTTGACAGAGAGAACGAGGGTACGACCAGCCACCCTTGTAGCAGTCAGAGGAACCCACGCTTGTTTCGATATACGTGCAAGAAAGTATCGGGTCAGCACGTTCACGGCTTTCTAATAATGGGGAATCGCGCAGTCGAAAACGATTAGACGGCAGCAATGACACGCAGAAAAAAAAACACTCGAAAATACTGATCTTGACGCCCGAGAAGGAGGAGATCTGCTGCATACGCTCGCCAATATTTGCACAACCGTGACGCGAGATACGCGAGGCGTCGTGGGAGACGTAGCTCGAGCGACAGGAGGATCCCTGGTTGCATCACCGATAGGCCCCGTACACATACAACGGTACTTCGGAGACCTCAAAGGGTTCGGGGCAGTCGACAAGCTAGTCAGGATAGTCACAGAAGGGGTACCTGTACACTCAGCAGCGACGGGTGCAGGTCTTGGGTGCGCATTACAGTACGAATACCACCCCAGCGTCAACGAGCACTTGCCAGCGGTTTGGGAAAAATTGGCGAAGACGTAAGACGACAGATATGCTTAGTCATACAGAAATCAGCTGCGCACGAAATCCCTAATCTTAGAGTGCCCGTTGGGTTCCGTAGTGACACACAAGATGAGGGAGGTTGCCGACATCTGATGGGGTGTGCTGAACGGCCTCCCCCACCCCCGCAGCCACCGCTGCAGCTGCTGCAGGAGGGTCCTACCACAGCGCCGACACGGCCGACGCGGCGCGAACGGAGGCTTCCGGGTCTCGTCCAAGGAAGCTCTTGCCAACAGGTTACCCCCAACCGCCGCTGCCGCAACGTCCATGGAACGATGTCGGTGTTAGCGGCAACCACCGCCGGCGGTTTCCGGTATATGGCTCATCGTCAGGGTTGGCGATGAAACTGTCAACTGTACATGTATGCTTATTGTGCCGTGTGTCAGATTGGGAAAACTTGGAAGGTTTTCTTTTCGACAGGGATATGACTCTTGACACCAGAGGCGGTCCCGGCGCTAGAAGCATCACCGTGGTCAGCGAAAAGAGGGGTGCAGTTGTCGTTTCTATGGCCGTCGCTAGAAACGGCGGCGGACCCTGGAGGGCAGGATACCGGGATCTGGGTCGGTTCCAGAGCCACCGCCGTCACCATCGCCACCACAGACGGCGTCCCCGGCGCCGCAAAGAAGTGGGGAACCTCAAAGAGAAGGCCGCGGAAGATTGCTGCTTGTGCGACGAGACCCTGGCGGCACCGGATGATTCCTCGGGGGCAGCTGCCCTTGTAGATTCACAAGCCCTTACCCACCGAGTTTGAAATCACGAAAAGGGTGCATGTCCTCTAAACTCACCAATTTTTTCGTTTCTTCGTTCGTACAAGTCATCCCATGCGGATAGTTGGAGACCACTCTCGCGACGAAACAAGTCCGGTGCGTTGACCCAGGCTCGCCCGCTTCTGTGTACACCGTAAACAGCGCTGAGTTCGCGTACGGGTGCGATCGCTTTCCAGTTCTCGATTTTTCCAGAACGGGAAATGCTGCCACAGGTTTCAAGACCAAACATGACGTTTTCGGAATATCCGGTTCAGAGCCTCCCGAAAATTAAGTGCTCGATCTTAGTACCCTCACCGTTTGTCGAGAAATCCCGAAAGGCTCCGAAAAATCAATCGCACCCCCGTGCAAACTCAACGATCATTTGCGCTAGTCCGACTTTGTGCAAATCGGCCCTGGTGCAGCTTTCACAATCAATGCTTGACGACTTAAAAACACGAATGCTGCAGACGAAGAGCAGGAGACACAGGGGCGCAGACTAGCCTTCCAATAGACGTCTGTACACTAACCGGTGTGAGGAGGCCTACAGGAAACGATTGGGATCGGTCGCTTCGCTCCCTTCACTTTGCCTCATTATTAGTGACACTGATGTCGCTTCTACGTATGTATAACGGAAGAAAAATGCACGTCATCCCCGACTTTGAACCCAGTCCGTACCAATCAACAAGTCGCAACGGGCACCAAAACAAGTTATGCGGTAGCTGGAAAATCTTGCGCTCAGTGCACATACAACCCCCCGACCCTAACCCCTCCCCTATGATCTCCCTCCCTTACCCCCTCCCTCCCTTCCTTCCCCCCGCCCCCACTCTGATCAGTGCTATCCCACGTTCCAAACATTGTTGGTGCCGAAATGGTAGCTTCGACGCCGTCGGAAGCACACAGGTTCTACGTTTCCGTCACGCATGCCCCCCGACCAACCATCTCGGCACCCAAATGGGCTGAGGTCTCCTACGCTTTCACCGACCATTCTTGCGAGCGATCGACGGCCCTACTCCGACCGTAAGATTCCCTCCTTAGCATAGATGGGTCCATCACCGCAACGCTACAACAATATAACACGATATGGGGTTGTCCAATACAAGGCAGTCGTTGTGGTCTTGGCCGCAATCTTACACGCCGTGCGGACTATGTTACTATTGGATGTGATCACCCTCAAACACAATCGAGCTCGAGCATAATTGGTGGGGTTTGTCTGCTCCTCGATCTTCGCACTGTGGAAGGCAAGTTTCTAACGCTGACTCCGACCACTACTTCGAGCCTGTCCACACGCAAGCATACGTTCTACCAAGTTCTGACCCGCCATGGTGCAGAACACTAGGTGTGCACACCGAGATGCCTATGATCAAGCCTTTAATTGATCGCATCACACCCAAGGGCCGTCTATCGCCTCGTTGAATACCTCCCCCCAACGTTTCCAGCGCCTGTGCAGGCCCTCAAATTGTGCCCTTTTCCTGCTTTTCTGACCTCTTTCGCCGCCTTCGCTGTTTGTACCGAACACGCCCGTGTCCACATTCTCGTCTTGACCTCTTTCCGAGCGGGTTCCGTCTACTCCACCTCGATTATCATCACTATCAACACCACCCCAGCCCCAGCCATCATCACTAGCCACCCTCACTTTCACCGTGATCAGGTACAGCACGTCTCTCACGATTATCGTGGCATCCAGATACTCCTCGCCGCCGCTGCTGCGGGTGCTGCTGTCTGGCACATCCGCGACATTCGAAGCCATCTTGTCGCCCATGCCAAAGAAACTCCAGCGGTTTCTCCGTCCACCGCTGCCGGTGCTGGTGCTGCCACCGGCTGGTGGCTTTGCCACGGCCGACGACGTCAGCTTGTCTGCTGTGGTGCTGCTGTCTGGCAAACCCACGACGTTCAAAGCCATCTTGTCGCCCATGCCAAATAAACTCCAGCCGTTTCTCCATCCACCGCTGCTGGTGCTGGTGCTGGTACTGCTACCGGCTGGTGGCCCTGCCACGGTCGACGACGGCAGCTGGCTTGCCGTGGTGCTGCTGTCGGGCACACCCACATCGTTCAAAACCATCTTGCCGCGCATGCCAAAGAAACTCCAGCCGTCTCTCCATCCACCGCCGCTGGTGCTGGTGCTGGTGCTCATACTGCTACCGGCGTGTGGCTTTGCCACGGCCGACGACGACAGCTGGTCTGCCGTGGGGCTGCTGTCGGGCACACCCACGACGTTCAAATCCATCTTGTCGCGCATGCCGAAGAAACTCCAGCGGTTTCTCCATCCACCGCTGCCGGTGCTGGTGCTGGTGCTGGTGCTGCTACTGGCTGGTGGTCCTGCCGCGGTCAACGACGACAGCTGGTCTGCCGTGGTGCTGCTGTCTGGCACACCCACATCGTTCAAAGCCATCTTGTCGCGCATGCCAAATAAACTCCAGCCGGTTCTCCATCCACCGCTGCCGGTGCTGGTGCTGGTGCTGGTGGTGCTGGTGGTGCTGCTGCTACCGGCTGATGGCTTTGCCACGGCCGACGACGACAGCTGGTCTGCCGTGGTGCTGCTGTCTGGCACACCCACATCGTTCAA
>JBBMHQ010027004.1:0-17293 GCA_037834295.1 Postelsia palmaeformis
TGAAATCTTCTCGCGATAAAAATGCAAGGCAAGTACCGTAGTGGGGAGGAGGGAGAAGAGCTTACTTAGTGACCCCGTATCTGAGTTACGACTGAAGAGGGAGAGAGAGAAGAAGGGCGAAGATAATAAATGGGACGAGAAAAATAAATAAATATATATATATATATATATATATAATATACAAAAATAATAATATATATATAATATATATATATATAATTTATTTACCAGGGTATATATCAATCCTCCGGCGTACAGGCAGGAGTATGCCTTAAGGTTAAGTTCTTACCCTTGCCACATATTACAGCGTATGTGCCGTGTGTCAATATCACTCCCCCCCCCCCCGTGGCGTGGTTGCAACAGCGCGAGCTGTGGCTACCTTTAGCCGTGATTTGGTGGACCCAACCTGACTCCAAGAGGATTCGGGTGCGGTAAAGGTGGCAACCCGTGCCTCCGAGTCTCCGGCTTGTGTGGGATCCGCGTGAACTGTGACACACCTACGAAAGCCCCACCTATGGTGCATGCGCCTTTTCGGCTTTGCCCGGCGTTGGTCGCTGCTCGCGTTAGAAGTTGGTCCACGTCAGTTACTGGACTCAATAAAGTAGCGTGGTAGGTCGTTTGTTCTGTTACGCATTTGGGAATGTTTCTTTGGTACACTTCTAGTAGGGCTCATAGTTTGCGTCGACGAAGCAGGCATGCAGTCTACCACACGCTGCTTGGATCGGCCGCAGGTGTTGTGGTGGACGGCAAGGGATGTTTAATCCACATGCTGAGATCTATTCGACTCGAGTATATAGGTGTGGCTGGTAGACACTATCAATAAGGAGCCGCCATGTTGCATAGGTGTCGTGCTTGCTTTTTTTCAAGTAGTTATGGATGACAATGCTACCACTGCTGTAACCAGGTACCTGGTACGCTTGAACGATACTGAACGATTTGTTTCAGAATAATTACATCATGAGAGTCTCACATGTCCCACTTCTTGTACCAAGTCGTAACATCTTATAAATCCTGGAAGAATATTGAAGGACCTGCACCCGAGTGAGCAATATATGTAAGGACCGTTTCGACGTCAATATGAATACCGAGCGTTCGTCCCGCTTACGCCCGAGGTGGCACAGACACGACACAGGTTAGTTTTTTGGTATTAATAGTCGAAAATGTTGAGCTCGATTTCCGACGAAAACACGAAGACGTGTCGCGCTTTTTTTTCACTCAAGTTAGAGCAGGGCGCACCCAGCCTCGCATGTGCATCCTAGGCTGCCCCGCATCTTATGACTTTTAAGTTCTTTTTGGCGCCCGCTTTGCCACCTCTGTTGTACACGTCTCCTGTGTAATACGTCGCCCACAACATGTTTCTACTTCATGGGCAGTCGAGAGGATCCCACCGAGATCGGATTTGTGCGACGGTTTCTGGACCAAGATGCGGCCAACGACTACAAGACTTACCGACACTACGCCCCAGAAGAGGTGAGCGATAACTCCCGACGTATGGAGGCGTGTTTTATACGACGTTAGTAACGTTCTTGAACCTAAATCTAGCTGATGGATGGGGAACGAGTTTCAGTCGAGAAGACCACCATGCGATATATCATCCCATTGTTGTGGCGCAATAATTTTCGTCAGCGAACTCGACCATGGCCTAGGTCATCGGGTCAGATTTTAACGTTTTTAAAACTGAAATCCCGATCTGAGGGACGAATTACGAAAATGTTGAGTGATTTTTCATCAATGGGGACGGCGGTCCCGAAAGGGTGAAGTCTACACGTATGTATCTCTCGGCAAACTTCAGTTCGAGGTGAATAGTATTGAAATCCTCTCGCAAGAGGGGCCCGAAGACAACGTGTCAGTATTACCATGAGTAGTAGTGGATATCGTGTCCAAATTGATCGACGTCATCGAAATATCAAACTTTCAGTGCATCGTATCGCCTCCCGAGCTTCTGTCGCCCTCCAATCTCCTGGTATTACCCCTCTTTTTTTCGCAGACACTGAATCGAAGCTTCGAACTAGGGTGTATCAAAGTTCAATCATGCGTTCGTTTGGATTCGGTTATCGATATCAAGTCGAACTCGATTTTTCAAAACAGTCAAAGTTCGAAACATCATGTGATCGTTTTGTTCTATGCCGGTATCGTTCTATACTCGGTTCTCGACGTATCCAGCATCGAAATCGTATCGTAACGATTCGTTCTGTTTTGTTTCATCGGTATTGTGCCAAACTACAGAAGTAGATTCACGATGTAATTACCATCGAATTCGTATTGATTCGTTCTGTTTCGTTTTATCGGTATTTCATCAAACTCGATTGTCTTTTGATATCCCCCACCACATGTGCTACCCCCTGTCGTAGAGCTCGTCTGTCTTACTCTGGGTCTCCTATTAATAGCCTAAGCAGCTCGCTTTCCTCCATCCCGAAGGCAATTCGTGGCGAAATATATATTGTCGTGCGCCGTCTAAGATTGCATTCGCGAAGTGAGGATAAAATACTCGCCGCTAGGCTCAGATTGGGGTGTGTGCACATTGCTGCTTGAAACAATGTCAACATTTAAAACCAATGACCACCCGATCCCGAGACCTTCGTTGATAAGTAACGGAGAATAAACAACACGCACGTCTGGAATTGATGAAGCGTATGGGTATGCGTGGGGGGTAAAAGTTACAGTTTGTTAATTAATCACTTGAGGTTAGTGTGAAATTGACCTATTTCTTCATTTTTTTGTTTGAGGGGGCAGGGTGGGAAAATAGAAACTGCTATCGGGCTTCAAACAATATTTCATGTAGGCGTCCAGCTGAGGAGCTCGTCAGTCGGAAATTTGGCCAAAATGTGCTACAATACCGAGAACGGGTCTCTTGCAACGTTCGAACCCTGTTTTATCTCAGGTATGTTGTGTTTTCTATGAAATTGTCGTCTGGTGTCGTTTTTCGCCGCATGCCACGTTAATACTGTCAAGACACCCCCGCACCTTATCTGAGATCGATGACAACGCTTGGCCAACCAACGAAACCAAATAGAACGTTCAAACACGCCGCCGGACAAGGATGTGTTTGATGTTTTGCACCATGCGCAGAGATGGTCTCGAAGGCATTGCACCTTTTCGGTGGTGAGATGGTTGTTGAGCTTTGAATAACGGATGTAAAGGTACTCGAGGTGTGTGTGTGTTGATTCCGACAATACCAAGGACTTTTACAGCTGTACTATGGTGAGCCAGCCTTGCATAATGTGCTCGACCGACATTATTTCTTTGTGCTTTTTCTCTCTCTCTTGCACAGTACGCCGCCATGGTCTCGAGTGCTGTGGATCACTTGAACACCTTCTGGGTGGTGGGTGTCGTTGAGCAATACGAAGGGTTTTTAGAAGTACTGGAGGCGGTTTTGGACCCTCTCTCGACCAATGCCGCGCTTTGGAGAAAGGCGCATCTTGTCTCCAGCAACGGGTGAGAATACGTAGTCGGGAGTCGCTGCAGTTTCGTTGTACAGTAGGTAGTATTTATAGTAATAACTGATATTGTTGTAGCTGTAGCGCAGTGGTAGTAATAGTCGTGCTATTAGTAGTAGAAGTAGAAGTAGCAGTGATAGTAGTGCCACCGCTGTCTTCGGATTACTGTTTAACTTGTGGTCTATGGCCTGGGTTGTGGGAGGCGTGAACGATAAAACGAGTTGTTAGAGGTGTTTTGTGGAGGGGTCTGGTCTGTGGGCTGGGTTGTGGGAGGCGTAAATCATACCAAGAGTTGTCAGAGGTATCCAGTGGAGAGGTCTCTGCACCCCCAGCCGACCAAGGCCCCGGTATGGATGAAGACGATGGGACGACAGTGAAGGATTTTTCGTTTCAAGCCTACGATGACCTAAATCGTAAGCAGACGAGGAGGGCAGTCGTGCCGTGCGATAACGGTATGTACTACGCTGCCATACCGCGCTGTGACCTTTGTTTGACTCCAGCGTACACTACTGCTGGTACAATTTTAGAGCCGTTAGTCCCGAAGGCATAGGGACAGGTGACAAGCGCATATCCCTACGATTCCACGTGCGTAATCTTGCTCTTTGTCGGCGATTCCACGCATTTGATATCTCCACGGACGCTCTTTTTTTTGCAGATCTCCAGTGCATTCCTCGGATGTGTTGGCTAACATCGACCCAGAGCTGGCCAGGCAGTTCAACACATCTGTGCTCGCTCCTCAGTGGCAGGTACGTCATTAGCCAACGCCTTTGCGCCACTCATGCCAGGGTTTACGTCGAACTACTAGCGGTGATGCCATGGGTTATTTTTCAGCTTGGAGTTTGTTTTCATCAGCTAGACGCCGACTGCTGTCGAAAGCGCCTGTAATAGCGTGGGTCGGCGCATGTGGGCGCGGGTCGACGAGGAGAGAGGAGGCTGAACCATTTTCACGATAACCTTGTAAGGCACTTATCGTAGCGAGGAAAGGAAAGCATGCCTACTTGGTGAGCCTAAATGTGAGTTACGACTGGGTGGGAGTAGGAGCAAGCACTGCAAAGACGGTAACCAGAATGCGGGAAAAAAAAAGTCATTCGAAAATATCGATGGGATACGAGCGAGAGCTGCAGTTGTTCATTTAAAACGAGCTGAATTTATAGCACCATGTGATTGTTCAACGGTTGCTGCCGGGGGCCTGCGTGCACGAAGAGGGCTGACCGTAAGTTCAGCCAAGGCTTGCACCGATGGACGGGATCCCCCCCCCCCATTCTTCGCTCCTGTTGGAAAGTGGGCAAACGACAGCGACGCCCCTTCCGAGCACTTCCCGAAACGTAAAACATCACTGCACATACGATTTTTCCTGTAGTAGTCTATATGTTGAGCGGAATTTGCGTTGGTTTGGATGTTTCACACCATGTACAGAACGTTTATCATTGTCCCATCCTCAACGTAGGAGGTCGGGGGGGTAGCTCATGCTTGCATGGCCATTGTCACGTGACATTAAACCCTCGCATTCCTACAATGCCTCTAGTCGTATGACCATAGAGCATCGTTTCCCTACAATGCGGGGTACAGTACGCCGAGCTGTCACTGACGAGGCAGACATTGCTTTAATCAAAAGCGCGAAGCGCCGTGGGGAGCGGGGGAGTGTCGCCGTGAGGTGTAGCTATCTTATCAAACGTGGGATACGGTAGTTGGACTCGCAGAGCTTGGACGGTCTGAAGTTTTTTCCGAAGCAATACAACTTGAAACGCACATGCCATGAAACCGGTCGCCCCTGTGGGCTTGTGGCACCTACTGGGGACCATAGTGAATAGGACCCACAGTGCACACAAAAAGCTATATATACCCATTTTTACGAACATTTTTTGGTTTTATATTCTATGGTCCCCCGCGCTCAGAGTTGATGCTGGAGTTCGAAACCTACATGGGTCGAATTTATGAGTTTATTTTTGAAACAGACCAATCGAAATCAACTGCCGAGAACGCCTAGTAGCGTGGGTAGGTGCAATTCGGTGCTAGTCGACGAGGAAGGAAGGGGCTGAAGTCTTCTCGCGGTAAAACGGTCAGGCAAGAATCGTAGTAGCGGGGAGAAGGGACAAGAGCCTGCCTGCCTTGTGACCTCAGATCTGAGTTACGACTAGGGTAGAAAGAGAAAAGAAGGTCAAATACATTAAGTGATATGGAACATTGAAAGAGAAACTCCGACCGCGGTTTGCCTTAATCGGCTCCATGTCATGCCACTCGTGAGATTGGTTCCTGAATGGTGAACCTCCCCTCTTTCCCGCCCGCGGTTCCTCCGAACCGATTAATTTTCACATCCGCTTGTCGACCCTAAGATGATGCTCTCCCTCATCAGGAGCTTTCAATTACCACCCGAAACTTGACCGTTCGCGCCAACCCCGGCCAGCGTTTTCGCGCGCTTCGTAGTCGTAAAACAACTACTGTTCGAGTATACTAATAGACAGTGAAGGTAGCCTGCCAACCGGTAGGTGCTCACTTGGAGGAGCCTAACCGGCCAACGACGTTCCAGATTACTACAACAGGTACCAACCAACTTTTTGAAGAACGGCAGTCCCGGTTTGGGGACACGGCACTCAATAACTAACTCGGAGGAGCCTAAGCGGTCAGAAGATGTTAACGCCTTTAGGACTGTAGTCCCGGGTTGAGGACAACCGACCCTATTTTTTGGTAGCTGCACCCACAACGGGACATCAGCGCTTCAAGGACTGAGCAGCCCCCACCATGGGATCAGTTTTGTTTTACCGGTTTCTGCATCCCGCCGATGTCTAACTCGGCGGGCTTATTGTAACGCATACCCCAACTGTGGTTTTCCTGGTTCGTGTTATCTGCATGTTCCAGACGATGTTTTGTTTCGTTCCGAACTCACGTGTTGTTCGCAGTTTTATGAGGCATCACGTGACCCCCATTATGACCCAGCGCGCCTCGTCCCCTTGTGCAACCAACCGCGCATAGGTTTTGGAATGCGCGATCTAATGCGGATCTCCTTACGTGCGTTTTTTGTTCTCTGTTGTACCTGATATTGACGTCGAAACTTCCTATCTACACTGACAGTTCTACAACGTAGCCCGGGATCTGTGGGATTCAAGGTGCCGCGAGGTTCTCCCGGCCGAAAAGCACGACGAGTTCTGCTCTGTCACGGTGCACTGATGAGTTTGTTGGACTCGTGGACTCCTGTGTTCTACAGGGGACAAGACGCCTTGAGGTTGTTGTCCAAAGTGCGTGACACCAACATTTGCACCTGCAGCGTATGATAACATGCTTTGATGCCAGAGGGCTTTCTCACTTAGGGGATTCCTCAACCGAGGCGGCTCGGTCGTCCAGGTGGGGGTTCTATCGCGTTGCCCCCTCCTTACTAGGAGGAGCAGAAGGTAGCAGACGATCATGACCAAGCACAAGGAATTATCTGGTATCGTTGTTCCCATTTGTTTTCACCCTGTTTTGTTTAGTTTGTCTCTCGAATTAGTTTTTGTTCCCCGTGGGAGATATAGAGGTTCTTAGGTCAGGAAAAGAGCGCCAGAAAAAGTAGGTGGTAACCCCCCCCCCCTCGTAGAACAAGTCCGTCCGAGACTAATTCTTCGCTCTCTCAGGGCACCGCGAATCGATAGGACAGTCAATTTTTCTTTGTTTCGGTCGCGTTTTCGAGGGAAGCCCAAAAGTGTACCAAAAGTGTACTAGCATATATACTACGCCACCCTTCTCGAAGGTCTTCCGAGTGTTTTCGGCTCCTCAAGTTTCCAAAATGTTCCGATCGGAACGGCGTGGTCCCTTAAATCCCTTGTGTTGGACACACTGTACGATACGGAGCAGCATTCCTATGTGGCCGTAAGAGCAGTCTTCCGACGGTTTATCCCACTGCGCATTGAGTGCTGAGGGACTCAAGCTGCAAGAATGTCAGGTGGCCTGCGGTGGTAGCGGACCGGGCAGGTTCGATGTTGGTCCGCGACGCCGATGGGCATTAAATTTGTGTGCATTTACTTAAGGGAGTGAGACGCATAACGCAAAGAAAAAGAGCGGCCCTGCAATCTTCCCCCCTCCCCAAAGTTGTCCCCCCCCCCTTCGGTATATGTAGGCTGAAATGACGTCGGTTGGCAACGATGCTGTTTAGCACCCGGCTCCCTGCGTGAGCTACCGCATGCACACAGGATACCGTTTTTTTATTTCGATTTTGGCTGTCACCACGGGCTGGCGGTCGAGTAAGATCAATTTTGTGCAGGAAGAACCATAAGCCGACGCAAGGGGGGCCATCCTATCGCAGATGGTTTGGCGCCCACGAGGCAGTTATATAGTAAAACAATTGCTGTCTCTGGACGTGATTACACCACACTAAAAACCAATTAATTGAAGCTGTCATATATTGCTAGTCCGCCTCAAAAACGGTTCCTCGTAGGATGCAGCTTACCATTCGTGCGACTCGCGCAACACGTCACGGCCTCTTCGCGCTTGGTGCAAGCAATAATAGCCTGGTTGTTGAAAATCCGACGTGCTCCGTCCCGGCATAGTGGGGATGCAAGGTTCTAAGGTCATTCGACTACGCCATGCTCAAGAACAAGACCCCCCCCCCCCCAATTTTGGAAGAGAAAGCACATCAGCGGGATGGGCTTTCTGGCCATGAAATGATTAGGCTGGTGCCATTCTGACCGGGAATGTCAGGGTAGACCGGTTATAGTTGGCGTCAATTGGAAAACAGACGTGACGTTTCGGCCCATCGTGGTACTTGGTACTTTCTTCTCTCTCTGTTCCGGTCTTCTTGGCTTAGGTATGCCCCGTCCAGCCCAGCTCTAAGAAACCGAAGGTGTTGCTTTTCGGGTACCGTGACCGCTTTTGATGGGGGGTGGAAACATTTGCACGCAGGCGGTATGTACATCATTTACGCTGTATATCATTGTGTAACGTATGTCCCCCCAGAGGAATACTGTTTGTAGTAATGGGAAGAGGGGTGTATACCCGTTTTTGGCGACGCAGTCGCCTCAATTTTGGGGGAGGCGTGCTGCGACAGGAGTATATAGGCACTTTTTGGCCGAAATATTGCCCGCTGACGGACCCCCTCAACGGATGGACCACACCCCCGGTTTCCTATTCAGTGGCGCTCGTCCTAATTCGTTGGTTCCTACTAGTACTATCTGTAGGCCATGGAATTGCTCCTTGCGCCAGGCTTGCACCGGTTATCACCGGCCAATTTTTCGTGTGTGCCTGGTAGGTAATATGGTGCTCCGGTCATGTGGGAAGGCTCGCAATGTATGGTTGCAACACCTAACGTGGCACCCGTGTGTTTACCTTGGGGACGTGAAGTGTTTTTTCGGAACTAGGGTCAAATGTGCGTCCCGAGGACAACAGGAACAAAAACGCGGTTGACAAGGCTTCGAACGCACGCATCTATGTCCTTTTTCACCTCAGAATACGGCTGTTATGTCTGGTTAATAGCCTGGTCGGGGTCCAAGTCTCAGTACTCGCAGCGTCGTCTGCAGGAGGGTTAAGCATGACCTGGTACAGGAAGCAGTGCTCGACCATCGTGCGTCGTAAAGCGGGACGAAGCCTGTGTTTTTATTTTGCTTACTTTTCGTAATGTTGTGAGATGTCTCACGTTGTATTCCGAGGATGTGTTCATTTCATCTTGATAACGGAACGCTGGCTCTCTTTCTGTTCGTTTTGCAGTATAATATTTTGCATTTCTTTGAGTCATTAGGTGTACGCTGTTTTGTTCTCCTCACTGGGGTGACGGTCGTTTTGTTCTTGTATGCCTTTTGCACACATCATGGTTTTCGTTTTTCGGGATTTGTATGTTGTATGATGCCTGATGCTTTATTTCCGTTGTTCGGCGAGGAGCGATGGTTGACTTTTTTTTTTTGGTTTCTACACCAAGAAATGCAGCTCGAGAATCTTGATTTGTACGTGGCTACAGTACGTCACGTAGTATGTACGTAGTACGATACTTTGTTTTATGTTTTTGTAGAAGAGAGAACCTCACCTGTGACCACGACGTATCTTTTTGAAAGCCGCCCAGGATAAACCTTTCACGAGCTGAGTTGGAAGCTAAAAAGGGTGATTCATTGCAGAAAACCCGTGAACAATCACGCATATATACATATTTGAACCACTCTGGGCGCCAATATTATATCCGCTTAGTGTCGATACTGATTCTGGAACGACCCTTGTATTTTGATTCGGAGTGGTAAAGCGGGATGCTGGTCTGTTTGGAGTTTATGCTTTTGCCAGACCAAGGAATGCATTATCCAAAGGGGTGAGTATTGAGTTGTGTCAATGAGATATTGCACATCACTCTTGTTTCCATCATGTATTATAGTACGTGATGGTGGGATGATGGTGGTCCCCGTTTGGTTTTGCTTGCTCAGCGAAGGAACGAGTGTTGTTTTTCTGTATTCCTCTGGCGTTGGAGGATGCATGATTTTGTTGTGTCCCACCGCCTATTGAGTCGACGCAGGAGGAATGACGAGAAAAGTGTGTGTTGAACCCTTATGACGATAAAAATGCAAGGCACGTATATATACCGGATTGTGAGGGGGGGGGAGGGTGTGCGAGGGCCCATACTATGCGACCCCGTATCTGAGTTACGACTACAGTCGATAGAGAGTAAAAAAAAGACCGAAGATTGTAAGCTGGGTATGACGAAGGAAACAAGAAAACAGACTAAATAATCTCTAGTGATACCTTTCGTTTTCAATCAGCTCTCCTTGTTGGGACGACGGGCCGTCGGCCAGGCGTTTGTTCGTCCATATATGCATGCGTGGAATCTTAGCCTCGTAGTACGCGATCACTTGCGTGATATTTTTTGGTCCTACCGAGTTGGGGCCTTATGGGGGCAATTCTTATTACCTCGTCGACGAGTACGTACTCCATAAGTGTCAACTTGTTATCTCTGAAACGGATGCAGATTACTTGTCTTTCTGCACAAAGCTTGTTGGTCTTTCCGATCAGGGTCACCCACGTACAAATTTCTTTCGAAACGGATACACGCCCAAGCCGCACGCAGCAGGTCAGATCTGCAGATTATGCGGAGCCTCACACGAGGGATGGAACCCTCTCTGTCTGCGTGAATATTTTGTACATGTACATGTTCCATACCCATTATTTTCAAGAGTACGCTTGAAATATACTAAAGAGGCGAGCGAGCGAAGCGAGCATTTTTTTACCTGGTTTTCCGAGGGGGGAAAAACCTTTTTATAACGGATCGTACGATGGTTGGGTGCCTCGACTCGAGTAATTCTGTTCGTGTGTGGGGGTTTGTGTGTGCAATTCGACATTTTTTGGGTCCACGTTTCACCACTTCGCTTGACGCACACATCATTAACTCTAGTCCCGGTGGGCTCTGTGCACGGACACACGAAACATAAACTTTATCGTGCTGATGCGGTGTCAAATTGTTTACAGTTCGTCGAGCTAGGCGAGGCAACGTGTGTAGGAACATGACCGCGCTGGGCCATGTTTGAAATACGAAATTGTAACGTTTTTTTTTTGACCCGCCAACAGCTGGAAGACTGTGGCTGTCCACAGCATGCAGACTGTGATTGCCTACAGCAGAGGCGGGCTATGCCTGTCCACGGCAGGCAAACTTTACCTATCTTTCCACAGCAGGCAGATTGAGCCCGTCCGCAGCAGTCCTCAACAGGCAGATTGGGGCTGTCCACAGGCAGAGACGGCTTTTTTTATTTGAGCTTTTTTCATGACATAACGAACGGAACCCACCTACGAGTGAGTACGGACATTATGCAGACTGTACAGTAACGCACGGGCCATGTCCCCAAGACAGGCTACAGGTGATATTCTCAGGTTCACCCTCCTACAAACGAGGCGACGGAGGAGCAGCAGGAGAAGATCTGCTGCAGATGCCGTACGACAGCAGAAGTGGTGGTACCTGCTACGAGAACCTATGTTGGCGACATACATACAAGCGCCAGATTGTAGAATTTTTGTTGTCTTCAACTTTTAAGATGAATGTGTAATCAGGAAACACGCACAATATCGAGTACGGTGTACAAAGAGCTCAACCGACACAAGCCGAGCGTCCAGCGACGCTGACCCTGGCTTCGTGTGTCCTACTGCTACTGCTGCTGCTACTACTATTGTTATGCTGCGGGAGACGCACTGCCGCAGGTAGCAGCTGTAGATGTCGTACATCAGTACAAGTAGTCGTGGCACCTGCAACGAGAAAAAACTATTTCAATATTTGTGAGGTGCAGATATTTCGTCCTAAAACTATTGTTAATGATCAACCCAAACACTTCCGGCTGCTCCTACCAGTAAACCAGCGCAGTCCCACTAATACCGCAAAGTGATTCCTCGCGATAGCGAGCCACCAGCATTCCAGCGCAGTCTCCCTAGCACAGACACCGCTTACCAGGTAGTGGTTTCTGGCGATAGCCAGCCACTAGTATTCCAGCACAGTCCCATTAGCGCAGATACCGCATAGTGACTACTCGCGATAGCGAGCCACCAGTTTCCCAGCGCAGTCCCACTAGCACAGATACCGCAGAGGGATTTCTCGCGATAGCGAGTCATCAGTATTTAAGCGAAGTCCCTCCAGCACAGCTACCAAAGGGTGTTCATCTGCTGTGCTCTGGATGTACACTTCTGCGGTTCATGCTCTGCTGTGTTGTGTGTTGTGTGTTACCAAAGATTCCCTACGTCCATCACACTCACTGTCTTCACACCCCATGGAAACTCCCACAACGCGTGTTTATACGATGCATTTCCGTCTCATTTTGATTTTTAATATTTGCTATGGCTCAAGATTATGGATTAACTTTTCACATGCAGACCTCAATTGGCAGATTCAATACCTCCAAACTATGGTACGAACGACCACTGACACACGCGTCCCGTTCATGTACCCCCTTTTACCTCTTGTGGAAAACCCTCCTACGTTTGATTGATCAGGCTAACCCGAACTCTGATTGCCCCGGTGCAATCTCAGCGAGGCTTTCTACCACTCACAATCAACACCCAAACGAAAACACCGACTTCTTGCAAACTACCCCCCCCCCCTCTTAAGCGATAGGGCGGGTGGGTGGGAAAGTCGATCAACTGTCTGGGCGCGCTACTGACGAGCTTTGCTGCGAACTCTCAATGTTGCTGCAGCTGCTGTCTACGCGCACGCAGCTCAAGCGACTATTAATAGACGCTTTCAGCTGTCGTCTGTTCTCGCATCATCTCACTTTTCTGCAAGTTTCTTCAAAAAATTTCAAAACGCCTCCACAAACTACACCTCCCCACTGGAAGTTATACTTCGTTATGGCTCGAGAATTATGGATTTACTTTTCACAGCTGGGCCTCAATCGTGCATATGCGATGCCTCCAAAATATATCACGAACGACCACTCAGTCCTATGCCCCTTTCATATATCCCCTTCTACCTCTTGTAGAAAACCCTTTCACGTATAATGAATCAGGCTAACCCGAGCTTCGACGGCCCCGCTGCAATCTCTGCGAGTCTATCTACCACTCACACCATAAAGCAGCCTGATCACTTACAACGTCTTTGCCATGCTGTCGCGAATATTACCTCGTCTTCGCGAAAAGCAGCAGAAAGGGAGATTGCCCCTTCCCCTGGCTCCCTCACGTACGTCATGAACGCCAGCAACTTCCACCGTCCTGCGCGCTGAATTTGCAACTCCGAGATCCAATGGGGCGCAAGCTGGGCGCCCCTCCCGATTCCTCCAGAGTGCAACGTGAACTGGATGGAATATCTACCGATGCTACCTACCACATATGTCAACGCCGCGTTCGCTTCGGTTCGAGTAAACTCTTTCCACCCAAGCGGGGTGCTCCTAACCGTCGAGAACGCTTCCGCTGGTGACAGTGGGTCTACATGCAGCAGTTCCAGCAGAGCTTCGAACGCTTCCATTGACGCCCCGCCAGTCTCCTTCTTCTGTACGAGGCGCGTGCGCGTGATGGTGCACCTTGCCCTTTTTTGCTCACACTTCGACGTCAAAAACGCTACCTGCACTGCTGTAGCGATCGCTTTGTTCTCGAACGCAACGGGCCTCTGTCAAAGGAAGACATGCATTTCCGTGTCAGACAAAATTGGGATGAACCTGCCCATTGGCGTACACCAACAACTCCGACGCTCGGCACGAGAGAAAACTATGACACGGTGAGTCCTAACGACATGACGTACCCTCCGTCTCCCGAAATCACGACTGCCTGGCGTCCCTCCGCGAGCATTGCCCACGTCAAGGGCGATCTCACTTGTTTTTCTTGAAAGACACACAGTGGGCCCTATTCACCCCCTTCCCCACTGCGACGATCATGCAATGCGACGAAGCTAGCTCCCAGCCTGCGAACATCCTGTGGAAGCAGTTAATCGCTGCCAAGAACCCTCTGACGGTCGATTGCTGGTTATTGTGCACAAAACAACGAAATTCAAGCAGTTCAGTCAGCGCTTTATTGGGAACGTCGAAAGTGAGTAACCAGGGCCCTTTTCCTTGCGCTTTTCTCTCTTTCAGCCAGGTGTCCCATTTTTCTGAGTTCTCTTCCCGACCGAACCGAGCGCAAGCGTTTCGACCAATCTGGCCCCCGCTCGCTTGTTCCCTCCTTTGTTGCCCCCTGTTCTTGTGATAACGTGCCTGTAAACTATTAATAGTATGCATGCCATGGTTTGAACGAGGCATGCAACAGAACGGGCGCGCAAGTCAAGCGAGTCTTCCCGCTTTGCTCATCATGAGCGTCCACAATACGTCGTCGTCGTTTGTGGGGATGCTCTTTGTGTGGAGTACAATATCAAATTTTCCTGACCTCTGCGGACTAGTGGCTTGTTCGCGCTTGTCGCTGGCATAGGTTAGCTCCCTAACCTTGTCTGCCACCACCTCCCTAGGCTAAAGTGAATTCCCGTCGGTTGAAGTGTTCCGCGCCCCTGGAATGTGTTTTGCAGTGTGGTTCCATCCACCTGCGAGTTCTAGGCACCCCAGCATTCTCATGAGTAGGCAGGTCTATCTGTCTGTGCCCCCCCCCGCTTCGCGACGCCCACGGAACGGCCACTATGTTATCGCCTCGCATCAAACTTGGGTCGCCTGCCGCGTCTGGGCCTGTCTCCTACCTGTTCGAGCATCACCCACGCGGTCACAACCATTGCTCAAACCTGTAGGAGCTTGTATATGATGGTGCAGGTCTCCTGACGGTCGGTTTCCATTTTGAGCTCTACAGTCAGCTCAGTCGTCAAGTCGTATCTCCAAAATACTTTTTTTCTAACGCAGAAACCGCCTCAAAGCTTGCGTCAGACAGATAAGTACCTTTCGGCGGGTCGTTTCAACGCCGTTCAGAAGGGCGCGCTAAGCGCCCCTCCCTCTAGTAGCAGCTCGTGATCAATCAGCCACCTCCAAAAGAGGAGGTCCGCTTCAAACTCTCTGCCAAGCTCTATCATGCAGTTCTGATTATTTTGTTGCGTTTCCGTCGTATAACCCGGTCAATCGCAACAGCGTCCAAACGAAATACCTGCCCGCTCGCACTACGTACAGGAGGTTTTCAAAACTTCCCGGCCACGATGAGAACGTCCTTCGCCGACGCTCGCTTTCAGCTCAAGGGCCACTGGTCAAGGAGCAGCATTTTTTTATCGTTAGCATTTTCCCGCGGAAACGATGTTCTCATTGTATGCGAATTGATAGTGCATCCGAACGCTTCAATCGTGGAGTCCCAGTTCGTACTCTTCTTCGGGGCTAAAATGGGCGATACCTCTTTCTTCCCCGATCGGAATGAACGCACGTGATCTGAAGCGAGTGAGGCTGATGCAATTACGGCCGTCTCGTCGTTGTCTGAATTTTGTACCCTGATTAAGAGATAGTCGTCTACGTACACGGTTGCGACGAATGGGTCGGCCGTCTCTCCCCCGCTGTGCGCTCTGATTCTTGCGTCCGACGGAATCGGCGTGGGTGGGCCCTCCTCCGATCGCTACACCACCTTAAGGTGGGCCATCGATTTTTTTTTATTCGCCTAGTAGTTGATTCGACTTCATGGTGTTGTTGCAGTGCGCGTGTTCAGCTGCGGCAGACGTGACGCCCCAGAAACCCGGGGATCCTGACAATCACAAGGTAAATCGAAATTCAATCACGACCAGATATTTTACTGTGTAACAAAAAGTTGTGAGCTTGGTCGTTGAAGACCCGCACGTTCCTGAAGACGTCCGACACATCGGCCTTCTCATCAGAATTCTCTCAACTGGGACCTTCTTTCTCAGTGCCACGAGTTCGTCAGGGAACTTGGGCAGCGCGTGTGAGCACAGGCATTGGAGAACAGTGTCAGGATCAGTATCTTCGTTGAGTCAACCCTTCTTCCCTCTACGTTGGTCATCGAACGAATAATAATTTATGATCTTGACCCTCTTTGTCACTACGGGGACACTCTTAGACTTGATTGTTTCGTGCGCAGCTGATTTCTGTACGATCTAGCACTTCTGTCGTCTTACATCTTGGCCGATCTTTGTTCCCAGAGCGCTGGCAAGAGGTCGTTGACGCTGGGGGGGTTCGCTCACCGTAATGCGCGCTCTCGATCTGCGCCCGTCGCTGCTGCGTGTGCAGATACCCCTCCTATCACGGTTTCTCAGAAAAATGAGAGGATGTTTTGAGATGGGAACTGACGAAATAAATAAATACAGATATTTACCCGAATTGGTACCCTAACCCTTGTTGAGATTTTGTTCTCATGTTTTCGTTCGGGTGCGTACAAGGACCTCGTTGTGCGAGAATAGATGGCAAATGAATACCAATCGTCATGAAACTTCTTGGGCACGTGCGCTACTACCACAGTCGAGACTAAACCTTTTTTTTGTTCCTTTGCTTCGTCGACTCCTGTTTTCCCCGTTCTTTCTTCAGGTTGGCAAAAAAAGGCTGGAAGCACCTTAACCTTTTCATCAGGGAGCAGCAAGCGGCAACCTTCTCGGTGTCGTGCAAGGCGCTGCCCGTGCACACAACCACTCTCCGCAGTCTCGGGAACTTCGAAGGCGTTGTCATTGCCGAGGTGAAGAAGATCAACGGAATCTCCAAGCCGCGGGCCTTCTTCTTACAGAATGACGGCGAGCAGCGAGTGAAGTTGGGGGTGAAGAACGTCATGCATGACGAGGTGTTCACGGGCGAGCCTCGCCCAAGAGTTTTCACTGGCGAGCCCTACCAGCTCTTTATTGGCAGCGTTTTGATCGTCCCGCGTTCACCCTTCGGCCGGCGAACCCTGAGACCCTGAAAAAATCCAGGACTACTACGATTCTGTTCACTGCCGGCTGAAGGCTTTATATCCCGAAGATGAACGCCCTATGTATTGCCGATGTGTGGTTGAAATGCGCTTGCTAACGAAGGTGGAAGCTAGACAACTTGAAATTACCAGCCTTTCTCCGCAATTGCCTCTCTTGTATCAATGTAGTCACATCTATTCAAACACTCTGTTGTGTTCCCTAAACGGTCCAACTTTCCCATAACCCCTCCGACCCCCCACTTTGCTGCAAAAACCTCTTCAACCCTTAAAACGTACTGTCGCCGGGGGTAGGACACTACACAAAACAAGAAAATCCCCTCTCTCTGTAGAATCGTTTTCTCCCACCTTTATTTTCATTTTACTTCTCTCACCATTCAAGTTACTAGTTGTATGGTATATTTCTTGCGATTCGAGGATGAATTTTATCAGGAGTGCTTCCAGGGAGCATACCCCCCCTCGATAGGTGAGATTTTATACGGTATTGCGGTAGAGGGTATTGAACTTTCAGTGCACAGACAAAAGCCGGCGTAATGTTCAAAACTAAGCTGTAATAGTAATCATCGTCATGCTCGCGGCATTTCGTTATGCCAAGAACTCATTCTTCGTTTGCTACTGCTCCGGCGCAGAGCCGGCTAAGAGAGCTTACA
>JBBMHQ010027114.1:0-17292 GCA_037834295.1 Postelsia palmaeformis
CACCGCAGCGATCGGGCTACGCCCTCATGCTGCGGTGGATGGAAACCGTCTCATCTTGATTGTCGCTGAAGTCTCATCTTGTTTGTCGCGCCACAGGGGACTACGGTCAAACAAGCTCCACTCCTGAAATCACATTCAACCCAGCCTCTTCAGCCGAAGGCTTGTCCGCAGACAAACTTGTAGATTTCGATAGTGACATATCAGGTTGCTCTTGAGTATTGACCTCGTATTGTGCCGAGTGTCTAATCAAGCCACGTGTTTTGCGCGTGAGCATTCATGCATTAGCTCGATAAAGTGACCCGATGAAATGGCTTCGTGAATCTGCTTGTGTGCTCAATCTGCTATTGAATTGGTAGCGCCGTTAAAATGAACCAGGCGCCTTGATGCATGTTCGATCAGCACGAAACCGTACAGCATTCAAAAGTTAGTGGTGACGGCTACACAAAACCCCATTCGGCGCGCATTTGCATCTATTTACGTTCAGCTAGACATTCTCGACGCTATCACTGAATCACTATGTTCAAAAGCGCTCTCCATACGTTCAATTTCACCCCTATTCAGGCCAAGGGCCTTGGACACTTCTCGCCACGTAGCTACTGCCTGCCCTACCTCAGCCACAATCTTGCGAGCGCTAACAAGCGACAATCCAAATAATTCCGCTTGCGACAAAGCAAGATCAATAGAACAGGTCCCTTCATCCAGACTGATGTTGGTGCTGAGAATTCTAGACTTCAAATCTGTAGGGGTTGGATTAAGGTCATAGGCAGGCGACAACACCCACCCATGTGCACCAGCCCAAAGAAATCCATGGTTGCGCAAATGATCATCCACGTTCGACACTAAAATATTGAAAACCATGCGTCGAAACAGTTCCAGTGAATCCACTTTGGTGTTTCCACCATGCTGAGAAAGCTCATCTACAATTTCTGGGTAACTCGCACGATCACGGTCTTTTGCCTGTAATAAGGACATGGCTGACAGGAATGGTATGCGTTGTTGCTGCTTACGGTCAAAGCGCCACGATATTAATACGTACCTGCCATCCACTATTTGCAACTCATGTGTGGCGACTTCAATTCCGGCTCGAGCTGCAAGTACCAGTGCTATGTGCTCCCAGATTTCTACACTATAGTCATCACTTTCTTTAGGGAATTTGGCAATCGCCAGTCTACCTTGAGGGTCCACTACAGACGCTTTTGGCCTGGCTCCTCCCAGTGAAGAACCAGGTGCAAAAATTATTGAGAGGTCTTCATCTGTTTCGTTTTTCTGCTCTATACGTTGAGAGCTTTCAAGCAAACGACCCAATTTGATAAAACCAGGCACACCTTCCGCCGTCGGTTTTTGGAATTCATCATCTGCTGCATATTTAAATCTGAGTGACCCAAGGCGAGACACATCGGCTACACCTAAAAGGTAGTCCGCCTCATGCAAAGTTCGAGGCGACCGACTTTCTTGATTGGCCAACCGTCGTTCAGCTCTCTGCATCAGCCTCCGTCCCCAGGTATCCGGAGCAGAGTCTCCGATAGCACCAAAAATCTCACGATCGCCACCAGGGTGGAATGCACCTTCCCCTGCGTGTAGACCCGGCTCTAAAGAAAACCGCTTAGCATTGCCAAGCCAGTCTTCGTGATACTCGAACGTAACAGACTCCCTACCCCGAGCTGCCTGCCGATATAGCGTGCCCACTCTGTAAGTGGTCTCATCGAGAGAGATATGTACCTCTATATCGCTCATTGGGTTTTCTTCCTGATACGTTCTGGAAGATTAGCGCTCGCCAGCCTCATGCCTGTTCTATCATTTGCAGGATCGGCCAACATTGCCATTCCCTCAAGCAAACCCAGCGCATTTAGAACAGACGCATAGATACCAATACTGACACCGTGATCACCCTCTTCAACGCGCTGCAGGGTCTTGCGGGAAGTAAAGGCTCTCGCCGCTACCGTTTCCATTGAAAGGCTTCGACGTTTGCGCGCATCCCTGACATCCTGGCCGAGTGTTCGCAAGGCTCGTTTTACCTTGTTTGGCGGCGTTGCTGGTGTTGGCATAATGTAACCTTGGTGACCCACTAAGATAGATTATGAGTTACAAAGGTTACATTTTCAAGGAATTTTATTCTTTGCCTGACAAACCACCATCGGAGCTGGATGTGCGCGGACCTGAGTTGGTGGCAACCGCACTATCTGAAGTCCACTTTAATATCGCGCAAACAACAGATCCATTGCTGCGACGACTGAATCACTGTCATCTTGTACGTGACCCACCAGCTTTCCCATTGCGCTTCGGGGTGCGGATGATATATCGAGTGGAAACAACCGCACTGATTTACCGGCAACGGTCAATGCAACGTTAAGAACTTCATCAGGTTTTTTCAGCGTGCGCTCACTAGCTAAAGGAATGTAGACAGCTCTATTGGCGTCTTCGAACAAATTCGATTGAACTTCCAATAAATAAGGGAACTGCTTCACTGTCTTGCTATTCGCATTTTCGAATACATCAAACTGTGCCATTTGATTACTCAGAATGTTCGATTGTCATCAGCAAAAGATTCCGATTCATCCAGTAACTTACATTGTTCAGCGATGGCGGGTTTGAGACGTTTCTTCAGTCTTGCAAACTCGAGATCACGCAGGTTTTCGCTTTTAATTATAAGCTCCGCTAAAGCCTCTTGAACTAATTGCGATCGAGGCCGACCTTGGATAGCAGCGAGTCGATCGAGTTTTTCCAGATCCTCTTCTGGGATCCGCACTGTCAGCATTTGATTTGCAGCCATCAGAAACACCTGTCAATTGATGTATTACATTGTAATACGCTTACTGCCTCATTGCAAAGTCCGTTCACACGGTTTGACTGGACGCAGGACAGGCCGTCTCAGCCATCCCTGTGAGCTTCACAACGAGCACTACTGCAAATAACCATTCCTCAAACCCCAACGCAGCATGCTAGCTGCTACCGAAAACTTAAATGAATAACTCAGATTCACTAATCCGAAAGTTATTACACTATTTAATCTAGTTTTTCACCGAACTTAAGATGATCACAATCACCGGACGTCGATGGTCCCGGACCTTAAATGGCAACCAGCATATCGAATTGAAGTTCATACCGACTACACAGAAATCCATTGGGCGCGCATTTGTAACTATTTCCGTTCAGCCAAGCATTTTCGACGCCACCACTGAATCACCATGTTCAAAAGCGCTCTCCATACGTTCAATTTCACGCCTATAAAGGCCAAGGGCCTTGGACACTTCTCGCCACGTAGCTACTGCCTGCCCTACCTCAGCCACAATCTTACGGGCGCTAACAAGCGACAATCCAAATAATTCCGCTTGCGACAAAGCAAGATCAATAGAACAGGTCCCTTCATCCAGACTGATGTTGGTACTGAGAATTCTGGACTTCAAATCTATGGGAGTTGGATTAAGGTCATAGGCAGGCGACAACACCCACCCATGTGCATAAGCCTCCGTCCCCAAGTGTCCGGAGCAGAATCCCCGATTGTAATCCTTGTATTCGTTGGCTTCAATTCTAGGCGGCTTGGTATTGATTTACGCCTATATGAGTCACAATCGGCGGCGGCTTAGGGATGAGTATAGTAAGGCCGAGCATCTAATGCCTTAAGACATTCAAATTCCAGGCTAAATTCTTAGCATCTGCTTGAGCAATCCCCCTCTCTGCTTGCCTAGGCAATAAACCCATTGGCGCTACCACCACAAATCACCGTAGCAGCTTCTTCAAGATTACCGCAATATCACCCCGATCAGGTTCAGGCAGCCGCATACCGCTACTGGAGGCTAGTGCTACATCATCACAGCTAGGCGAATCTGTAAACGTCCATAATGAGCGCCGGTTCACAAAGGGTATGGCCAACTTTAATAACGTATACGCGCCGATAGTTGATAGCTGGACCCTCTATAACAATTCGAGTGATGCTCCAGTGTTGATAGATTGGAAGGAAAACGTATGAACGATAAATTGATATCTGACGCGAACGATCCCGACTTACGTAACATCGATGCGGCAAACAAAAGAGCAGCTGGACGGGCTCCGACGATTGCGCGCGCCCCTGATATCTTGGTCGAGTGTTCGCAAGGCTCTTTCAGTTCTTGACTTGTTCGTCATCGTGTCGATACCAGTTCGTTGAGTAGCGCATCCATATCGTTCCACGGCACTACATGTCCGCGCTCCCTGCGTTGCCGACTATCACCGCCGTAGATCAGCCATGGATCAAGCGTAACCGAGCTAAGCTGCTCTCGCCAGTAGTCAAGCCCATTGAAAAAATCACCGGCTATAGTGGCACCTGATTTGATCTCAATGCCCATGAGGCTACCAGAGCCCTTTTCGATAAGCGCGTCCAACTCGTGGCCCTGTTTATCGCGTAAAAAGTACACACTTGGCTTCAACCCTGCATTGCACTGACCTTTTATCAGCTCCATGATGGCCCAATTCTCAAACAGCGCTCCACGCAGCGGATGAGCCATGACTTGCGAAACATCACGAATGCCCATCAGTGATGCAGCCAAAGCACTATCAACGAAATAAAGCTTTGGTGTCTTAATCAGACGCTTGGATATATTGGTTGCCCATGGCTGCACCAGCAAAACCAGATGGCTTGCCTGTAATACACTCAGCCAGCTTTGCGCTGTTGCCCGATTGATTCCTGCATCCTCAGCCAGCGAATTGATATTCAACAACTGCCCACATCGGCCCGCACACAACTGCACGAAGCGCTGAAACGCGACCACATCTCTGATATTTATCAGTGCCCTTACATCGCGCTCTACATAAGTAGCGATGTAATCTTGCAGCCAGACCTCAGCGGCAACCGGACGATCATGAATGGGCGGGAACAAACCCTGCTGCAGCAGCTGGGCAACCGAAGACGGTGCTCGCCCAGCCGCCGTTAGCTCGCCAAGCGAAAAAGGCTGCAACGTCAATAAGGCCGTACGCCCTGCCAAGCTCTGAGTCACCGATTCGATAAGCTCGAACTGACTGGAACCAGTGAGTATGAATCGACCCATCTGATCCCCCACATCCACAATCCCCTGCAGGTAGGACAACAGATCAGGCACCCGCTGCACCTCATCAATAATGGCTTCATCGCCGGTATCTGCCAGAAACCCGCGCGGATCTTCTGTAGCGAACGCACGAATATCTGGATCTTCCAGTGAAACGTATCGCGCGTCTGGTCTGAGCAATCGAGCTAGCGTTGTCTTTCCCGTCTGCCTGGGGCCGGTGATTGTGAGCACCGGATAAGAGCGCAAGCGATCCTCTGCCACTGATTCTATCTGGCGCGGGATAGGGTTTGTGGGGAGTTTGGGGAGATTCATTGTGACTAATTGTATAGCTAACCATACAATTAGTCATCTACGTAGTTTGAACGGCAGGTTTCATCAGCCGAATACGGCCTGTGAGCAACTCTTGCATCATGCACTGTTTGATCTGGCATGCTTGAGTGAGATTCCTGCCTTGTTCACCCAAGCAATCAACCCATTGGCGCTACCACCATGAATCACCGCCGCCGCTGGACATATGCTACGGCCCGAAATTACGCTAGCAGTCAGATTACAGCCCCAGGGTGCTCATCATATGGCTCTGATAGGTTTTATTTAGCGCGTTGGCTCAAAACCTACGTAACCAACAGCTAACGATAGGTGTATTTAATCGGGTTTGATGCTCCACGCTTTCCGTAGGAGTCAGGCGTACGCGCGCCTGCATAGAGCTTACGAATATCCTTGCCGGCTTCGTACCCATTGAAACCAAATCTCCCTGGCACCGCCTCTTTACCCGGAAAATTCTCTGACGTCGCCTTCAACAATTCGTTTGGTATGAAGATGCACGTGCTGGTGAATCCAACTTGTGTGACGGGGCCCTTTGCTTGCTGCATGGCTAAGTTTGACTTGCGTGGCAACTATCTCACTTGAAATGCTTGAATCATCTGGTTGAAGCTGGGCTTGGTGCTATTCCTGCTATCAGGCTTATGCGATCTGAACCTCAGCCTGACTAGGTACTAGGATCCACCCGGGCCCGAAAGGGCTCTTTTTTATACCATTACTATACCTTGGGGGTCAGAGCGAGATGCTACCTTGCAGAATATAGGATCGAGCCGGTCAAAATAGTTCGTAAGCCCTTTCTTTCGTGCGTAACTTGATGGGCACAGCTTTTGATTGATGCCGGCGGCGTAGAGGCTAGTTGACGCGTCATCTATCGGACCGAGCAAATCGCTCACTGCACCTCCTATAACTCACCGCTTGATCTTCAAAACCCATCGTGTGGACTGTGTGTTTCATGCGTTCAGATGCCATGGCATTGGCGCGATGCTCGACCATGACGCTGAGTGGCTCAACGGGCCTGAAAAGCGATAAAATACACACGGCAACCGATGAGTATCAATGCAAGGGTATTAATTCGCGTGTGGCGCGATACTGCGCTGGCGTCTCAACCGTTGCTAGATGTACAGCTCGCTTATTTACCAACAAACAGCCTTTGAAAGCCGCTCATATTATGGGAGTAGATGGCCGTTGCAGGTTCAGCACAGGATACACGTGTATCCTCCGAGCGAGTTATCGAGTACTGATGGCTCTCATTCGTAGAGCCATAAAAGGGGGCGATAGAGGATTTGGACCGTGGAAATGGAGCTGAACTGCACTGATTGCCAGCCGGCTTGACCGGCTATCGACCCAATCCTGCCGTTCGAAAGGTTAATTATTGCCTTGCCAGACTAGCGGCGTAACTCATCCCACTTCTTGAAAGACGCGCAATGCGTCTCGCGAGTATACTGGGATCCTCACAAACTATTGGGGCGATAAAATGTCCGCTCACGCCAAAACACTAGGCCTTGATAAGTTGGCCACGGAAGAAAAAATACAGCTTATCAATGAACTTTGGGTAGATGTAGTTTCAGAAACGGAAGATGACCCGATTTCCAAGGAATTTGCGGCTGAGTTGCAGAGTCGTGTTGCATCCTATATAGCCAATCCTGACAACGTCTACACAGTTGATCAAGTAATGGAAGAAATACGGAAAGACCTTCAAGCTTGAGTTACTCGGTTCGGTTCCACCCCCTTGCAAGGGCAGAACTCAAATCTTCGACTGGCTGGTATGAAGATAAGCTCTCCGGACTAGGGCTTCGCTTTGCAACAGCGGTAGCTCAGCAGGCTAGGTTGTTGGAAACTACACCGCAAAAATATCGAACGGTAAGTCTCGAGGTACGCAGATGTGCTGTCCCGGAATTTCCCTATGAATTTTTTTTCAGATAATTGATGAAGTGATATTGATAGTGGCAGTTCGTGGCAAGCGGCAAGATCCAGCATCCTTAGTAGAAAGGCTGGAGTTGGTTTGACGTAGCCAGATATTCTGATGATCGCGTTTCATTTCAACCGTCGCAGTTCGGCCCTCAGCAGACATTGCCGATTACAAATGCAATTTTAAGATTGAATTGCATAGGTCTTCGACGGGCAAAGCGGAGTCTAGGCGTATCACTGGGCATGGAAGTCTTGTCATCCATTTCTCATGCATATCAAAGCTGCGCGTAGGCGATTTGGCGTGGTCATAACTTCGTGCCCAATCTAAGAATTCCAAATGTCTAACATGCATGTCTCCGCCAGCGTCGATTCGGCTTCCGAAGCACTCACGCTCTCGGCGTTTAACGCGATCCATCCGCAGATCGGCAGAGAGGTGAAGGAATATAGCCAGCGTAAATCTATGCAGCAAGGCATCTCCCCAGCTACAAATAGATCCGGACAAAACCCAATTCTCAACTTCTGAAACATCAGTGTCGATCATGCTCACACGATCTTCTGGCTTATTTTTGTGTGTGAATGGCGGGTCGGTAGCTTTCCAATAGTAAGAGTCGGTATCCAGGAACACACCGTTCAATCGGTCGGAGAGAGACATTCCGAGAGTGGTGGTGCCAGACCCTGAAGCCCCGAAAATGTGAATATGATGGGTCAATTACATCTCTCCTTAACCACAATAGTGAGCGTCGTATAATTCGTTAGGATGATAACCCAACGGCAGCTGTGGGCACTCTAGAGACGATCGGCGAACATCGTGGACAATGTCAGCTCTATAAACATTTGAACACCTCTATTTTTCAAGAAGCATCCTCATTAGGCTCGATTTTCTCAGGTTTTGTAATTCGGTTTTCCAGATCATGCCGTACCCTTGCTAATTCGTCTGCTAGTAACGACTCGTTTGGCAGTACAGTTCTGTATTCGGCTGCCAGTACTTTGTTTGATAGTCCTTCCAGTGAATAGTGCGCCTCGGCAGCACCCTTACTGGCTGCCAGGATCACACCGACAGGTGGGTTCTCACCGGGTTTCATCCAATGCTCTTTTGCATAATTCAAATACAAGTGCATCTGGCCTGCGTCGGCATGGCTGAATCTGCCTACCTTTAAATCGATGATGACCAGGCACTTCAGCTGTCGATGGAAAAAAATCAAATCTATCCGAAACCATGTGTCATCGAGCCCTAGTCGTCTTTGACGACTAACAAACGCAAAGTCATCACCTAGTTCTAACAGAAAGTCTGTTAGCCGTTCGATCAGTGCCTCCTCTAGATCAGATTCCGAGTATCCATCCTTTAAGTCCAAAAATTCCAGTACGAATGGATCCTTGATCGCACTCTCAGGTGTTACCACATCACTTTCTCTAAGTAGCCCGCCTTTTTCCAGCATATTGGCCTTGTCACGCGACAGTGCAGTTCGCGCATAATATTGGCTGTTGATTTGGCGTTTGATCTGCCGAATGCTCCAACCACCACGTAGGGCCTCACAACGTAGAATTGTCGCGCAGTATCCTTTTTAACAGCGAGAAGAGCGACGTAGGCCGACCAAGGCAATGGGAATGCTTGAGTAAGCGCTGTAAGGCGTATCTCGATCCCTGACTCAATGGTGGGCAATTCGTCAGACAGTGTCTGACGAATCTGCTCTAACGGCCACATTAGATAGAAAGAGCGCATCTGTTTGAGGTTCGTGCTGCTGAATCCACGCCCTAGTCGCTCTGTCATGCCTACTGCTAGCCGATCAATCAATGCGTCGCCATAGCCAGCTCGCTGAGCTCCATCCTGCTCGACTTGGACAATTCGTTGCCCAATCTCCCAATAGGTGGCACTCATCAGCGCGTTGACACGCTGAATGGCGACACCGCGCTACAATTCCACCAGTCTGACTAGGTCATTCTGGACCCTCTGATAGTCAGTACTGGGTTCGGGATCAACGGGCAGTGTCATGACTAGATCGGCGCTCTGTGAGTGTTATGACCGATGGTAACGCAACTGGGTAAGGTCGAGTCGAACTGAGGCGCACTGCTAGCGCAGACTGTAAATCCCATTCAAAGCAAGTTGAATCCTCATGTCTATTTCAAATGATCAGACTATCGTGCCATGGAACGAAGGAAAACTGGTAGGCCAAAAACTACCACTCAAACTGAAAGAAATATGGGCCATTCGGGTGCGCTTGCAGCTGGCCTCCAACCACAGGGACTTGGCACTGTTCAATCTAGCCATCGATAGCAAACTACACGGCAGTGATCTAGTCAAAATGAAGGTTAGTGACATATCCAACGCCGGTGTCGTTTCTGCTCGGGCGATGGTGCTGCAGCAGAAAACAGGCAGGCCGGTTCAGTTCGAAATCACAGAGCAAACTCGCGAAGCCATCAGTGAATGGATGTTGTTTGCGAAGTTGTCCAATGCCGGTTACCTGTTCCCCACCAGGCTAACGACCTCGAAGCATCTCTCAACCCGTCAGTACGCCAGAATCGTAGAATCATGGGTTACCCAGATCGGACTGGATTCCAGCGCCTACGGTACACATTCGATGCGCCGTACTAAGCCGACGTTGATCTACAAGCGCACGAAAAACCTGCGGGCGGTTCAGTTACTTCTGGGCCACACGAAGTTGGAAAGCACGGTCAGGTATCTTGGCATTGAGGTTGACGATGCTCTCGAAATTGCAGAGCAAACCGAGATATGCTCAATGGCAGCGCCCTACAGTGGGGCGCTGCTTGGTGGCAACAACCTGCCGGTCGCGATATGCTTATCATTCCACTAAGAATCGACACTCTCGGCCCATAGCGGCCGTTGGGATGGTTTCGGTTCCCCATAGTCGCAGCCCGCGGTAAACTGATCGCTGCGTAAAAAAGAGCCCGAAATTCAACCTAGAGAACCTATATGACAAACGCTAAAACGTCAGCAATAAAATTGATTGATCAAATGCATGAAGAAGCGTCGTGGGACGACATCATGTATGAACTTTACGTGAAACAAAAGATAGATTCCGGATTGCAAGCAGTTCAGGAAGGACGAGTTTCACCACACGAAGAAATTAAGGCCAGATTGCTCCAGAGAAAACGACTGGCATCGTGAGAGTCGTTTGGTCAGAGGCATCAGAGATCGATCTTGATGACCTCTACGACTATATCGCCAAAGACTCACCAGTCTATGCGGAGCAATTTGTTGATCAAATACTAAAGGAAGTCGGATTGCTCGCGCACTCTCCCCGAATTGGTCGAATAGTTCCAGAGGCGCAAAGCGATGTCGTTCGAGAGCGAATTGTTCAGAGCCAACGTGTGATTTACCTGATTGATGACGTAGGCGAAATCATCAGCATTTTGGCTTTGGTTCATGTGCGCAGAGATCTACAAAGTGACAAAAATTCTCCATGGGACTGACTGGTTACTTACGTTCACAGATGAGCCGATATCATCTGTGTCAGTCTGTTCTAAATACAGCAGCTAACTGCCTTAAGAGACGATCAGCGAACAACCTGGACAACGTCAGTTCTGGCGACCGATCAGCGGTTCGGTCTGCTGCCGTACAACCAAGGCTGTAAAAATAGAAAATACGATTAAAATACCATTTCCCGATGATATAGAGGCTGAAATATATTATCTAACAGCCGAAGAAGGCGGAAGAAAAACGCCAATATTTACAGGGTATCGAGGCCAGTTTTATTACAATGGAAATGACTGGGACGCCCCTCAAAAATTTAAAGATGTAGAGTTTGTTAATCCAGGTGGTACTGTTAGGGCTTGCATAGGCTTTCTTTCTCCAAACAAACATCATGGTCAGATTTCTGTAGGAATGAAGTTTGAGGTGCGTGAGGGAGCACGCACGGTTGGAAAAAGAATTGTAACTAAAAGATCCCTACGCGGAGCGCAGGGGCTTGGTTCGGCCCCATAGGGGCCACGAATGCCTAGCCGTCAAAGACGGCTAGGAAGCCAACCCCTTAGCGGTTAGAAAACTACAGCCCGAGCTGGCGCTGTTCTATTTGCTGATCCTTCTTGTCCTGATACCGAACGTATGCCTGGATCTTTTCCAAATCCAAGCCCACCGTATCGACGCAGTATCCCTTCGTCCAGAAGTGATTGCCCCAATACGGCTTACGCCGTAACTCCTTGAAACGCTGGAGTACTCGTATTGCCGTCCTTCCCTTCACCATTCCAACATAATTCGATACAGACAACTTCGGCGGTATCGAAACAATCAAATGTACGTGATCAATCTGCACATTCAACTCCACTACTTCGCACTTCTTCTGCTCCGAAAAAGCCATGATACAACTGGATACTTCTTGTTTCACTGAACCGGCAAGAACCCGGTACCGATATTTCGGTGTCCAAACCACATGATAATGGCAGTGCCAAATCGTGTGTGATAGCTTATTAAATCGGCTCATTGGTATTCCTCGTGTGAGGCTATGGGGATAGCTCACTATAGGAGTACCATTGAGTCGGACAATCGGCAAAGCCTCAGTCCTCTGACCACGTCCTGAGGACGTGGGTTTCTACGTTGAGACTAAAATACTAGATCTTCCTAATTCTGCAAAGAGAGCAAGCGAGCCTAAAAACGCGAATAAGCAGTGAGCTGCTCGAATATGCGGACGTTCCACAATGGGCACACAGCCGCCTAAGCGGTCTGCACCGCGAACGTCCGCTGTAAGTGAACACTTTCTGGACAAAGTGTTCACCTTTTTGATCATTCGGGCCGGTTAGCGTGTGCTTCGTAATAGGCTCGCAGAACCGCATTCATTCGGCTCTGATAGCCCTTGCCTTGTGCCTTCATCCATTCCAGAACATCGGTATCAACACGCAAGGCAATTTGCTTTTTCCGGGTGAAAACTTCATGTTCACTGAGTCAAGAAATGCGTCGTCAAATTCAGGAACATCACTGTAATCGATGTCTTAATCCTTCGTACCATCAAGTTTTTTTAAGTCGCTGTGAATATTTTTTTTGTTCACGGGCATTCCCCTTTCGCATTGAAATAATACGGGTTTTATGGCTTCTGGGCGTGTGTGTGCAATGACAACCACCATTCGCCCTGCTAAAAGACCAAACGTTATGAACCGTGGCTCCCCGTAATCAAACCTTGAATCCTCAAAGGTGAACGTAGGGCCATCAAAAACCAGCTCTGCATCCTTGAAGTCGAGCGGCCTATCGGCTTTGTTCTGTGCATTCTTGTCATCATCCCAGTCGTACTGGATCAGCTCTCACTATGCATGGTGGTAAGGTCAGTTGAATCAGTGTGCTGCCGTTACTTATTTCCTTATAGCTCAATGATCGTGAGTTCCATTGCGTAACGGCGCGATCGTTGTCGCCCCAGTTCTCTTCATGGTCGTCTTTCAGCGGTAAGTGCCGCACTGGAGCATTACGTCAGTGCAAGACGCATCCAGTGCTGCGTGACATATGGTTTTTTCGGTATCCTTGTTTGCAACACTGGCAATGTAACGCACCTTTGACCCTGACAGCTTGCTGGCTCTGAACAAAGTGGTAGTGTTGGGTAATGATGTGAGTTACAGCCCAGCTCGCAGATAAGCACAGCCTAGCTGCGGGCTAACGCCCAGTTCTGAACTTACCCAAGATGTGCAATTAGTGCCACCACGGTTTTTCCAAACTTCAATCTCGTCGAACCTGACTAGCAGTTCAAGAAAATCAGCCTTGGATGAACTCACGTCTTGGGTCAGTAGGACCGCAACCAGACCCTGCCATATAATAAAACGATAAGGTACCTACTCAGGGTTTCGTTCAGCCCACCCGGCAAACACACGCTCTAGGGCAACAACTGCGTAGTACAAGACGATGCCCATAAATGCCAGAGCCATTAGAACGGCAAACATAAGTGGGTAGTCCGAACTGATCTTTGCGCTGTCGAACAAATGACCCAAACCACGACCATGTGGTTCAATGATCTCGACAAGATTAGTTCCTATAAATGCCAAGGTTACGGAGACCTTCAAGGCACCGAAAAATTCAGGCAGTGTTTTAGGTAGTGCTATCTTTCGAAAGATCATAAACTTGGATGCACCCAGTGCACGCAGAATATCGCGGTACTCAGGTTCCAGCGTGTTTAGACCAATAGACACTGAAACGGCGATTGGAAAAAATGAAATCATGAATGCCAACAAGATGGTATTCATATCGTGCTCACCTACAAACATCAATGCAATAATCGGCACCACTGTAGCTTTAGGTATGGCGTTAAAACCCACCAATAGTGGATACAACGCATCCCGAGCAGTTCTGGACAGCCCCATCATCATGCCCAACATCGTACCAAAAACAACAGCCAGTAACAGGCCAGCCACGGTGCGCCACAACGTCTGCCATCCGTAGGTTACAAACAAGGCTTTGTATTGCCAGAAGGCTGGCCACACATCTGAGGGTGAGGCCATTTTGTAGTCGGGCCACTGATTAACCCAAACCAGTAATTCCCACGAGATCAAGAACACAATGATGGCGGATAAAGGTACCAGAACTTGTCGGACTGTCATGGATTGCTCTCCGTAGAACGACCTTGAGCAAGCTGAATCTGATGCCTGAGTACGGCAAGCATATCTATGGATTGCTGTGTGTACAGATCATCCAAAGTGCGCTCATGATCTATCTGCACTGGCAGCGTGAATTGGGCTTTAGCTGGTCTGCCGGAGAGCACCACCACCTCATCGGCCAGAAACACGCTTTCACGTAGATCGTGCGTAATGAGCAATGTAGTAAAGGGCTCCTCTGCGCGTAGCTCATGCATAATCTGCCAAAGATCCTCGCGGGTAAAAGCATCCAGCGCACCAAAGGGCTCATCGAGGATGAGCACCTCTGGCTTATGCACTAACGCACGACAAAGTGAGGCGCGTTGGCGCATACCTCCAGACAGTTCTGAAGGTTTTTTGTCTTCAAAACCGGCCAGACCAACCAGCGACAACAAATCCAGAGCACGTTCCTTGTGCTCGGCAATGGGCACTCTGTCGGGAACAATTTCAAGAGGCAATAAAACATTATCCAGAATTGATCGCCACTCCAGTAACACCGGATTCTGAAAAGCCATACCCACAGTTGATCGTGGACCTTTCACAGGCTTTCCGTCCAGAAACACATCGCCGCTATCCGGTATGAGTAGCCCGGCCACCAGCCTGGTTAGCGTGGATTTTCCACAACCTGATGGACCGACTACAGCCGTGAATTGCCCCTTCTTGATCGAAAGATCGAGCGAGTCCAACACCTGTAACGGTCCACTGTCGGTGTTGAATGTATGACTAACCGCCTTGATCTGTATTAGTGGAGGTTGATCGTCGTGTAGAGATGCTTTGATGCTCTCCTCGCTATCATGTGGCATGTACTACTTCAGGCTAAAGTTATCTGCTGGCAAGAAGCTGTCATCGAAATACAATGCCGCGTCAGGCGCATTCTCAAATTCCATGTTTTGTTGTAGCTGCTCAAGAGCCGCCTGCATCCGTGCCATATCGATACCACCCATACCGTTTTCCAGGGTGTATTCGGTAACGACATTGGCATCGATGGCCAGTTGTAGTCGGCGCTGCTCTAAAGCAACATCTGCAGCTGGGTTGCGCTTGGCGACAGCTTGCGCTCCCATGGCAGGATCATCGATTACATCTTTCCAACCTGCTGCAACTCCTGCCAAAAATCCCTTGACCACTTCCGGGTTTTCACTGGCATAGTCGGTGTTCACAATAATAGCGTTGCCATACAGCTGCAGACCGTGATCTGCCATGAGTATGGTAGAAATATCATCCTCTGGCACACCAAGGCGAACCAAATTCAAATAAGAAGAAAAAGAAAATCCCGTTACCGAGTCAACCTTGCCTTCGGCCAGCATCGGCTCGCGAGTTGGGAATCCTACCGGCTCCACTTTGATAGTACTCATATCAATACCCGCAGCTGCAGCGAATGCTGGAAACTGTGCCCATGCCCCATCAGGAGGCGGCGCACCCAACACACGTCCTTCCAGATCTTTTGGAACACTAACTCCTAAGGATTTTCGACCGATGACCGCGAATGGCGGCTTGTCGTAGATCATCATGATGGCTGTGACAGGGGCACCGGGGTTTTTATCAAGAAACTGAATGAGTGAGTTGATATCGGCGAAGCCAAATGGAAAAGCACCCGTGGCGACTTTCGGGATCGCGGCAAGTGAGCCTTGCCCTGGTGATATTTCAACATCCAGATCTGCGCTTGCGAAGTGCCCGTTATCTATTCCAGCAAAGAATCCGGCAGAGGGACCCTCGAATTTCCAGTCTAGTGCAAAGGGGACTTTGGTCGCAGCGTTTGCCATGCCAGCTGCCGCAACGAGCGACAGTGTACCCAGGCAGATAAGCACGGTGCGTAAGCTGTTACGGACGGCTGTTTGCGAATGACGCTTATTGCAGTGAGAGTTGATCTTCATTTTATTCGGCGAGTTGTTGACGATATTGCATGTTACATGAATCAATGTACATGCCAGCTGCAAAAATATACATTATGCATTCAGTCACACCAGTTTTTCTCATTTTTGCAAGCTTAATTTGCATTATCTTAGTGCTTATTTTCATAAACCCGCTCCAAAAAGCAGCATTTAACCTGAATGCTAACGTAGAGCCAATGATCAGCCTTTGAAAATCGCTCATTTAAGGGTGCAGATGCCCGTGGTAGGTTCCGCACAGGATTAATGTATACCTCTCACGTGAGTGACAGAGCACTAATGGTTGCAGTTGGCCAAGCTATTAGTAATTGCCCCGCTATATCGAAACTCAACGCTGTAAGCATCAAATACACAGAATCGACATTTCCTTGGTCTAAGGTCTAAGGGCTAAGGTCTAAGGGCTAAGGTCTAAGGGCTAAGGTCTAAGGGCTAAGGGCTAAGGGCTAAGGGCTAAGGGCTAAGGGCTAAGGGCTAAGGGCTAAGGGCTTTGGGCTTTGGGCTTTGGGCTAGTTTGAACCTGATGAGGTAAATGCAGAGAACCGTCCGCCTGAAATCGGCAAACGGTTAGCACGGGGTTGTAGTACACGATTCGCTTTTATACCGGCATTGCAGCTTCCATCAAGAATATACGCCATAGACGCGTTGATATAAGGGTCTTCGACGACATCAGCTGGAACCTCCCAATTGTCTGCAATCACACAATCTGGTTGGATACCACCTGCTACGCTGACACCAACAGAGTTCGTTCGCTCCACTGACATGATGTTGAGAGTCTTTCCGCAATATTCAAATATCCCACTTGAAAACGGCTTACCTCCAGAGCGCTCACCAATGACAACTACATCCATATAGGGCTTGAGTGAGTTTATAAATAGCTCAGATGAGGATGCGGTGAACGGCGTGGTTAATACAATGATCCTTGGAAGATTCAATGACTGGGTTAGTACATCGAAACTAATGTTGAACATCAAACTGCTGTATTTATCGTTCCATGTGTTGGTGTACGCCGCCTTACCCTGGACTTTTACTCCTCCCACAATCGACGCCATGTACGTTGCGATATTTGTGTCACCACCACCGTTGTAGCGAAGGTCAACGATTAATTCTTCAACCCCTCCTGTGTTTACTATTTTTGATATTGCCGTATCAAATTCCTCTCTCGTGGTTCTTAAAAAGGAACTAATAGGTAAGTAAGCAACTTTAGGCAAACCTGCATTTGCATCAGCTGCTGTTAATGTAACCGGACCTGCTGTCACCCACCGATAAACGTCAGGCGACACCAGTACTGTTCGAGGCTCTTCATCACCGGTGCGAACAGTGAGCGATAGTGGGGCTTTATCTGGCGAAAAAATCTTCAAATTAATTTCGGTATTGCTGAGCTGTTCAATGTTAAGCCCATCTATTTTGATGACTTCATCACCGCGTTTTATACCCGCTTGATCAGCTGAGGAACCTTGCCAAATATAGCGAAATCTGACGACGCCATCATTCGCTGGACTGAACCAGAACTCGAATCCCTCTCTTTGTCCCGCTTCATTCAACGCGAATTGTGTATCCGCATCCTGCACAGAGCTGTAGATATCAGGAAAAACACGAAGAGC